>JABUQX010001115.1:42500-45000 GCA_015478945.1 Trachelipus rathkii
AAAGAGAGCATTCATACCTTAAAGATTAATCTAGAAATTAAAATTTTACATTATTTTAAAAAAGTTATGTAATCATTTACAATTTTATTTAAAAAGAAAGTCCGCTCTTCTATCTTTTGACTGAGCAAATTTATCAATCACTTTATTATTAAAATCTTGTATGCCCATAATAAAGTCTTTCTCGATCGAAAGCATTGCTAAGGTGAGTCTTCTTGCCCCATGGTGTTTCTAAGAAAGGTTTTAATCCTTTTTAAATAAGGAAAACAGCGCTCTGCTTTGGACGTTTTCATCGGAATGGTTATTAAAAACTTTTAATAGTTTCACACTTTTACTAAAAGTGACTTCCAAGTGATTTTCTGTAATGAAATCGAATAAAGCTATGGCTCCAGACATAGAACGAAATTCTTCTAGGCTATAAATTATAGATAGTTCTATTTTTAAGTTTCTTTATGTCAATGAAAGTGTCACTTTACAGGTTTCATTAACATTTTTCTCAGGAAAGATGATCATACTGAGGAAACATTTTCGGCAGAAATAACGTGGCAACAATTAATGTCCTGAGAATGTAATCTATTTTTAGCTGACAATAATGAGAGAGGAATTGATGAGGGATTTGTCCGGGTGTGTAAAAGGAGTGGTTTGAAAGTAACGTAAGATAAGAGCAAGGTTTGGTTGTGAGTGAAGAAGTCTCGGTGGAGTTATGGTTGGATGGTGGCAAACTGGAAAAGTGTCTGAGTTTAATATTTAGGATATATGTTGGTTTTTTTTTGGATGAAAAGGGAACGGATGATTGAGAGTGTACTAAATCTTGGTAGATGTAAAGGACTAAGTTGTTGAGTGTCTAAGGGTCTTGCATGAGGGTTGTTTTTCTGTGTTAATGTACAGTAGTGAACTATGGTTGGACTAAGGGTATAGATCTAAAGTGCAATGTGTTCGGATGGACAATCAGGGGTTGTCTTAGGTGTGGGTACGAATTAATAATGAGGAATAACGTATTATGGGGTTGTGTGGTGTGAAGAAGGAGTAAATGAGAGAATAAACGAGAGTATTGAGATGGTTTGGTCAATGTGGCCAAGGATGGATGAATAGTCGGTTGGTTAACGGGTGTTAGTGGTGAGTGTGTTGGGAATCGACGGCTTGTAGACCGAAGAAAAAGTGGATGAGTCAGTAAGGAAATGCCTGGAGGAGAGATGTGAGTTTGGCAGAGGGATAAGAAGTTTGTGCATAATAGGAGTGTTAATTTCGGGTTTTGTACAGGAGGTTATGGTTGTGGTTTTGTTCAGGGGATGACACACATTGATTAGATGCAAGTGAGGTTAGTCGCAGTCCCTTGAGCCCTTAAGGGTGGATTTTTCTGACTGCGACGCGTTACCTAAAGGTATAAAGGGGGCGGTAAGCGCTGGGCTTTCTTTCGACTTACGTCATATTCTTCTACTACTTTTCTGTTCCGGGTGTGGTGTTTTCACACGTTAAACCAATCTGGGTACAAAGGAATATAATAATAATAATAAGTAATATATTATATATATATATATATTTATATTTATATATCATATATTATTATATTTATATATATATTATATATATATATTATATATTATTTTATATTTATCTATATATATATCCGTATATATATATATATTTATATATTATATATATATATATATATAATATATATATATATATATATATATATATATATATATATTATATATTATATATATATATATATTATTATATATATATATACGGTGTATATATAGGGAAACAAGAGGTAATGAACAGTTTGGAAGGAGGATGATGGGGACTTACAAGGGAATGGGAGGTCTTCTGGAAGGAAGCGCGAAAGGTTAAGATGAGAATAAGGGGATTGCTTAGAATAATAAATAGGGATGGTGTTTTGTAATGATGAAATGGGTGTGAGAGGAGTGTGGAAAGAACACTTTCGGAAAATCTGCTCATATTACAAGTAATGAAGGGTGATAGGTGAATGTGGTGTGGGGTTTTGGATGGTGGCAAGAAGGAATACGGTAATTTTTGGGGATGAGGTTATTAGTAAGGAGAAGGTAATGGGTAGAGTGACAAAGTTGAAGAATGTAATCTGCAGGTATAGATGAAATTCTGGTGAAATGATCAAGAACGGAGGGCGAGATGGTGATTGATTGGATTTGGAAGTTGTGTAATAAGCGTTTATAGAGGGTATAGTTCCAAGGGATTGGAGGAGAGCGGTAATAGTACTCTTATATAAGGGAGGGAGAGAAGGGGAACTGTAGAAATTATGGGGAATAAGTTTATGAGTATTGTTAGGAGGTATATGCTGGTATTTTGTTCGAAAGAGTGCGTCGAGTGATGAAGCTGATTGGTGAAGAAGGTGCGTTTGGAGTGGTAGAGGATGTGTGGATCAAAATCTTTTACCTTGAAAAAAATGATTGAGAAAATGAGGGAGAAGAGAATAAATTGGTATTTAGGTTTTATGGTTTGCAAAGGGGTATGATAGAGT
>JABUQX010001116.1:7500-30000 GCA_015478945.1 Trachelipus rathkii
ATTAACCTACCTTATTATATTTTATATATATATATATATATATATATATATAATATATTATATATAAAATTGTATTAAATAGTCAATATTTAAGGCCTAGAAGGGGTATTGTTACTACTGTATAATTTAAAACACTTAATATACATAAAAAGAGGCTAATTTAAAAAAAAAAAAATTTTTTTGTGTTTAACATATAAAAATGTCGTTTTTTTCACAACACCTACTAACACCTTGCCATTAGAGCTTCAGGTAATTAATCCTATCATACGCCTGTTTGCAAATCAAAAAAAAAAACCTAAATACAATTAATTCTTCTCCCTCATTTCTCAGTCATTTGTTTTCAATGTAAAGAATTTGATCCACATTTTATCTCATCTAAACCCTCCTTAACGCACATTGTTCTTCACCAATGTCAGTCCTTCAGTCACACGACGCACTCTTTAGACTAAAATAGTTCAGCATATATATCATTCCCTAACAACACTCGAATATAGCTAATTATCCCCTATAATCCTACAGTTCCCTTATCTCGATTTACCCTTATATAAGGGTACTATTACTGGCTCTCCTCCAATCCCTCGGAACTATCACCTCCATAAAACTGCTTTATTACCCAACTTCCAAATCCCAATCGAATCACCATCTTCGCTGGGACTTTTCTTTCTAGACTTGCGTCATATCCTTCTTACTACTTCTACGTTTGCAGTATCATTTGTCGCACCTTACCCTCAGTGTATGGTGGTGGTGGTTGTTAAATATATATATATATATATATATATATATATATATATATATATATATATATATATATATATATATATATATATATATATTTATATAATAATATATATATAGAGTATAATATATATAATATATGTATATTATATGTCTGATATAGTGATATAATAATATATAGGGTAATCCATAATATATATAATATTTAATCAATACACCACCACCATACACTGAGGGGAAGGTGCGTCAAATGCACTGGAAACGTAGAAGTAGTAGAAGGATATGACGCAAGTCTAAAAGAAAGTCCAGCCTTACCGCCTCCATAATATGTGTGTGTTGTTATTTAAAAGCTAGTAGTATACCAAGCAAGGTCTTAGCGTTATATATATTGTCTTTCCCTTAGGAATAAACGAGCCAAAGCCTGAAAAACGGTGATTGCTATATAAAAATGTTCACATGGTCTAATGAATATTTTTTTTTCTCCTTTAGAACTTTGAAACTCAAAATGGCTCAGTTTTTCCCCTTTCAAACGACGATAACAAATGATCTGATTTCCTAATATATTTATTTATTTATTTATTTTTTTTTTTTCAGCATTTTCAAAGTTTCATTCGTAACTCGCCTTATGAAACTTGTATCAATTTTAAAGAAGGGGGAGTTTGGAGAGGTTTATGGGTACGATCAAATTTGAAAGGAGATGTGATGGGTGTGGTTATCATTTATCCTTCTATTACAACCGAGGAAAAGGAGGAACTGAAAGAGAACTTAAAAGAGTACTTTTTTAGTGGTCCTGGTTCTGAATGTGGATTAACTTCTTTATATTTGCAAGCTTGGTAAGTTTCAAGTTTAAACTCTCCATTTTTTATTTAAAATATTTATATTATCCTGCCATGATTTTCTAACAATTAATTTAAATAAATGTTATATAATGGTTAAGATAAATAAATTGACCACAAACATAAGAATGGTCACGCTAATGATAACCTACGAGTTTATAAAAGAGATCTGAACAGGAAGAGCTTCTCTCTCCATTTTCAAAGGGGAATGACTGAAGTGAACGTCTGAGAGAGTATATTTAAAAGTTGAAATATTTGTGAGTTCATATTTGGAGTCTGTCTATGAATTTTAAGAAATACTTTATAGGATATTAGGAACTTTGGAACTATTTAACTTTTTCATAACTTATATATAACTTATATACTTATATTCATAACTTATATACCTATATACTTAATCAATGACTCTCTTGTTCCAACTTTGTTACAAAGATTTTTTCAAATTTGTATTTTATACCTTTTATAAAATAACGTTGCCCAATTAATTTAAATAGTTTTTTTTCAGTCAACATTCTACTTGTTCCAGAGAAGTGGCTCCATACGAACTTATTGCAGGTGAACCCTATCTGGTAGAGGAATGCTTAGGCAAGAAGTTTCAAATTTCACCAGACTCATTCTTTCAGGTTGAAAATTTTGTTTTTATGTTTTATAAAAATAATAAATAGGTAAGCTTACGAATTTTTTTTTTAATTAGGCTAGCTTGTTTTTATTAAATTAGTTACAAAAGTAAGTTTCACTTTTTTTTTTTTTTTTTTTTTTTTTGTTTAATATGCGATAACTCTAGTCAACCTTTAACAAGGGGCGGGATGTTAGTCAACCTTGCTTGATTAGGAGGTTAGAAGGGGTTAGTAAAAATATTCTGTTTGTATGCATGATTTGCGTCCTAAAGCTTGTTCAAATTTAATTGGTATTCAAATTTCAAATCTTCATACACAAGAGGTTCAAATTTCTTGCAGTTCAAAGACCTTTTCTATCTGTAGATCTTGTTTTACAAAAAAAATTTGAACTTTATTTATATTTTAGGCCTTTGTATTAGTGTAAGATTTTAATAAAAATTTATCTATTTCCGAGATTAAATTTTCTTTTGAACTAGATCAATACCCAATCTTTTTACACTTGCGTGCCTATTGGCAGTTCATATACGTAAATTGTATCTCTACTATCAGCCAATTTTGATTTTTTTAATATAATCTGTTTATATAAAATATATAAATTTGTTTAGAATTTGCCAGATACAAGAAGAAACAATCATAACGAAGTCTAGATTTGAGTGATAGTTTTCCTAAGTGTTTTAAAGTAAGCCATGACAAATCTAATTTAACTTACAACCTTACATTCACTTTGATTACTTTTAAAATTAATTTCTCTGAGATTTAAATAAAATGTACTCTTGCAGAACAATACTAGAGGGGCTGAGTTGCTTTTCGATTCCGTGAAAAGAATTTCGGAAATTTCTCCACTTACAACAGTTTTGGATGTCTGTTGTGGTACAGGTAGGAAAATAAAGTGTAGGATATCTCATTAATTCAATACATACCGCCATACCATTTGATTTTTTTTCTAATTTAAAGAAACCTAAACAAGCTTGAAACGGTGTAATAACTACTGTAGTTCTTTCATCTTCAAGTGCATTTAATATAAGAGTATCTCTAATATGATACCTGGTTTCCCCCCCACCCCCATGTTGTTAAATATCACCCTTAAACATTTATACATAAAATACATAACGGACTTGATTTGAATAGAATATACGGTAGAATTATATATATATATATATATATATATATATATATATATATATATATAAAATATATAAAATATATATATATATATATATATATAATAATATATTATATATATATATAGTATTATATATATATATATATATATATATAATATATATATATATATATATATATATATATATATATATATATATATAAAAGATCTTTAAAAGTTCTTGTGGTTGATCTTTTAATCAGCATCTTAGCCATTAATTTCGTGACGTTCTTCCTTGTGTTCTTAGATTTTTCTGTCACAAATTACCTTGTAAAGCGTTTTATACATTTGTGTTTCGTAACTTTCTAGAAAGTTCCCCTCCAAGAATTGGGCATTGCCCACGAGTTACGTTTTTTTTTGTTTTTTTTATCTGTATTATGAGAAAATTGTATGACCTCAGTTAATATATCAAAGTTTTCTTTTTAATATAATTATTTAGAATAGGTAAATAAGTTGTCTGTTATCGACTAGTATTTAATTTTATACTTAGGTTATGATAAAACATTTTTGTTTTCTTGTCAGGCATAGCAAGTCTCGTTTTAGCTCCTCATTGTCGTGGTGCTATTGGCATAGACTCTACATCTAGTTCAATTGAAGATGCCGTTGTAAATGCCAAATTTAATGAAGTTCGAAATATTAATTTTACGTGCGGAAAAGTTGAAAAGGTTTGTTCCTTTTTTTTGTGCTTCCGTTTTGAATTTCATTAAATTCCTAAATTGAAATGTAGATTCTAGGAAATTTAAAGCAAAACAATTTAACATTAGTTTGTCAAGACATTTGAAAGAGTTATTCAAATACTATAATCTACTTCACTATACGTTCATGTTATTTTTATTATATATATATATATATATATATATATATATATATATATATATATATATATATATATATATATTATATATATATATATATATTATATATATATATATATATATATATATATGGTTATATTTATTATTATATATTATATTATATTATATATAATGTGAGATATATATTATTATTAATTAGTTAGTAGTATTGTATTATTATTATTATTATTATAGTATATATTATTTTTATTATTATATATATATTAGGGGGGGTGTTAGGTGTGAGAAGAATTGATAAAATGAGGAATGAACGTATTAGAGAGTTGTGTGGTGTGAAGAAAGGGGGAAATGAGAGAATAAATGAAAGTACATTTAGATGGTTTGGTCATGTGGAAAGAATGGATGATAGGCGGTTGGTTAAGTGGATGTATAGTGGTGAGTGTGTTGGGAATCGACCGACTAGGAGACCGAAGAAAAAGTGGATTGAGTCAGTAAAGGAATGTCTGGAGGAGAGAAATGTGAGTTTGGCAGAGGCGAGAAGAAAGGTACATAATAGGAGTGAATGACGGGGTTTTGTAAGGGGGTATGGTTGTGGCCTACCTGGGCCAAGGGATGAACCCCACACTGACGAGATGCCATAGTGAGGATCCGTCGCAGTCCCGTGAAGCTCTAAGGTGGATTTTCTGACTGCTCCCAGCCGATCGATTCCCAACACACTCACCACTGTACATCCGCTTAACCAACTGACTATCATCCATCCTTTCCACATGACCAAACCACTTTAACGTACTTTCATTTATTCTCTCATTTACTCCTTTCTTCAAACCACAACTCCCTAATGCGTCCATTCCTCATTTTATCAATTTTTTAACACCCCCTTAAGATTGTCCATCTGAACGCTATGTACCTTAGATCTATACCTCTTATTGCAGACCATAGCTTCACTACTATACATTAACACAGGTAACAACATACCCTCATGCAAAACCCTAGCACACTCAAGACTTAGTCCCTTTACTTCCAACAAGGATTTAATTGCACTAGCCACCTTCCTACCATTCACAACTTTCAATTATATATTATATATATATATATATTATATATATATATATATATATATATATATATATTATTATATATATATATATATTATATATATATATTATTATCTTAGGGTGTGCTAGGTGTGAAAGAATTGATAAAAGAGAGATATGAATCGTATTAAAGAGAGTGTGTGGTGGTGAAGAAAAGGGGTAAATGAGAGAATAAATGAAAGTATGTTGAGATGGTTTGGTCATGTGGAAAGGATGAATGAAGTCGGTTGGTTAAGCGGTGAAGTGGTTGAGTGGTGTTGGGAACCGACCGCTGGGAGACCGAAAGAAAGTGGAGTGAGTCGGTGAACGAATGTCTGAAGGAGAGAAATGTGAGTTGGCAGAGGCGAGAATAAAGGTGCATGATAGGAGAGAATGGCGGGGTTTTGTATGGGGCATGGTTGTGGCCCAAATGGGCCAAGGGGGAATGAACCCTATACTTGACGATTTACCATAGTGAGGGTCCGTCGCGGTCCCCATGAAGCTCTAGGGTGGATTTCTGGTCTGTGACGAGCTCTCCTAATTTAATGGTACAGAGGGGGCGGTAAGGTTGGGCTTTCTTTTTGACGTTTGCACTGTTATGTTCCTGCTTCTTAGGAATCTGCAGCACAGTTCTTCCAATCTGGGGCAAAGAGGAAGGTGAAGAAGAAAGAAAGAAATATATATATTAATATATTATTATTTATATATATATATATATATATTATATATATATATATTTATATATATATATATATATATGTCTGTTATTTCTATGCTATATTTATATTAATATATTACAATATCTTCTTCTTCTTCTTCATCTTCCTTATATTTTCCCAAGAATGGGAGTAAGGTGCGCGACGGGCATCGGAAAAGAAAAGCAGTAGAAGAACATGACAACAAGTAGAAAAGAAAGCCCAGCCTTACCGCCCACCTGCAGTACATAAGTTAAGTGAGAACTCCTCGCAGTCAGAAAATCCACCCTAAAGCTTCATGGGACAGCGATGGACCCTCACTATGGTAGATCGTCAAGTAAGGGTTCATCCCTTGGCCCAGGTGGGCCACAACCATACCCCCTCACATCTCCGCCGCCATTCACTCCTGTTGAGTACACCTTTATCTCGCCTCTACCAAGCTCACATTTCTCTCCTTCAAACATTCGTTTACTGACTCATCCACTTTTTTCTTCAGGTCCGTCCAGCCGGTCCGGTTTCCCAACACACTCGGCCACTTATACATCCCTAACCAACGCGACTATCATTCATCCTTTCCATATTGACCAAACCATTTCAACATACTTTCATTTATTCTCTCATTTACCCCTTTCTTGACACCACACAACTCTCTAATACGTTCATTCCTCATTTTATCAATTCTTCTCAACCACCTAGCACACCCCTAGAATTGTCCATGCCTGAAACACATTGAACTTTAAGAATCTATACTTCTTATTCCAGACCACAGTCTCACTACTATAACAATAACACAGGTAAAACATACCCTCATGTAAAACCCTAGCACACTCAAGACTTAGTCCCTTTACATTACACCAACGATTTAATTGCACCAGCCACCTTCCTGCCATACACAACTTTCCTAACTAACACTCGCATCTCGTTCCCTTCTCATCCACTATACCCTAAATTATTTAAACTCAGAACACTTGTTCCAGCTGCTCACCATCTACATAAAACTTCACACTGAGGAGTGTCGTCACTTACACAACCATAACCTTACTCTTATCCAAATGTTTACTTTCAAGCCCTCCTTTTACACACCCTGCCAAATCTCTTAACCAATCCTCTCTAAACTTTCTCAGATTCGCCACACAGAACCAAATCATCCGCCAATCGGTAGCGGCACCCTCCACTCATCTCCATTCTCCACCATTCTAACACCATTTTCCTGCCATCCCCCCTCAAATTCTTTCATAACCCCATCCATATACAAATTGAATAACCAAGAGAAACATAACACAACCCTGTTTCACTCCGCTATTAATCCTAGAAACCAATCACCATTGACATCAATTTATTCTACACACGCTTCACTATCGTTATACATACTTTTGATTCCATTCTTAGAAGCCTACCACCAACACCATATATCACTAACACCTCATAAACCTTCCCTATTAACCTATCATACGCCTGTTGCAATCCATAAAACCTAAATACAATTTATTTCTTCTTCTCCCTCATTTTCTCAAATCATTTGTTTCAATGTAAAGATTTTGATCCACACATCCTCTACACACTTCTAAACGCAACCTTGTTCTTCACCAATCAGTCCTTCAGTCACTCGACGCACTCTTTCGACAAAATACCAAGCATAATACCTTCCCTAACAATACTCAATAACTTATTCCTCCTATAATTTCTACACGTTCCCTTTTCTCCCTACCCTTAATATAAAGGGTAACTATACCGCTCTCCTCCAATCCCTTGGAAACTATAACCCTCTATATAACGCTTATATACACAGCTTTTCCAAATCCAATCAATTCACCATTCTCGCCTCCGGTTCTTGAAATCTTTCACCAAGTAAATATCCAATCTATACCTGCCAGATTTACCATTCTTCAACTTTTTCACTCTACCCATTACCTCCTCCTTACTAATAACCTCATCCCCAAAATACCTATTCCTTCTTGCACCATCAAACCCACAACACAATCACTATCACCTAATCATTACTGTTAATATTGTGCAGATTTTCGACGTGTTCTTTCCACACTCCTCTCACATAACCATTTCAATCAGTTACAAAGGCACCATCCCTATTCATTATTCTAAAGCAGATTCCCCTTATTCTCTTCTTTAACCTTTCGTGCTTCTTTCCAGAAGAGCTTCCTATTTGCTTGTAAGCCTTCATTCATCCTCCTTCCAAACTGTTTCATTTACCTCTTGATTTCTCCTACGTATACACCTTTTAGTATTTCTTTTTTCCTCCTTAATATAATTCCAAGCATTTACTTTTGAAACTTCATCATTTGCTTTTTAGTACATTCAACCACGCTTCTTTTTTACCTTTAACCGCTTTCATCACCTCTTCATTCCACCATTCACTGTAACATTCTTACTTCCTACTTTAGCACATCCACATACTTCCTTTGCACTACTAACAATTGCTTCCTTCATTGCCCCCGATTTGTTCAGTATCAACTTGTTCACATTCACCCGTTTTACTAGCGAGCGCTCTTAAATACTTATCCTTATTGTCTGCTCACTTAACTTCTCACTCTTAATTTTACCTACTTCCTTCGTATCACCTTCCTCTCCTCCAAGCCCCACTAACTTAATTTTACATAAGAACAACCAATAATAATCCGATAATCCCATTCCAACCCCATAACTGAATTTAACATCAATCACATACTTCAACATCTCCCTTCTTCACCAACACAAAATCAATCATACTTTTCACTTCGATACCATCTCTACCTACACCAACTCAAGTAGTATACTAATGGATACTCTTGTGTTTAAAGAAGTTTACTTAACACACATACCTCTCTCTTCACAGAAATCAAATACCTTCCTAACCATTCTCATTTTCTCCGCAACCCCAAAACCACCTGGTATACCATCCTTTTTCGATTACTTTTCCAACCATTCAAGTCTTCAAAACAATCAATCTGAAGCCCCTACTCACCCCTTCCAAAATATCATTAAGATTATCCCAAAAAATCGTACTCTGCTTCAACGTTTCCCTCCAGATGGAACCATACGTCAACGCACACGAATACCTTGACCTTTTCTAAATACTTAAATTTAACCATTAGAATTCTAGGACTCAACACAATCAAAGTCTACCATATGCTTTGTACCACAGTTCACTCATCAAAATTGCAACTCTTCTCTCCCTCTTTCATTCTCTCCAACACCAGCCCACACCCATTTCACATCACACTATTCGTCTTCACCGCCTCTTTTCATTTCTGTTTAAGTCATATCGAGCAAATCAAATTCACCTTTTGTAAATACATCCATCAACTCTGATTCTCTTCTCTTCAACATTTATTCCTCTGACCTTCCATGTACCCATACGATTCATACAATTTTGCCGAAAGATAGAAGGCCGTTTACGGCGATCACGAACCTTCTCCGAGGCCTGCATTAGCATTCCTGGCAAGAGATAGATGGTAGTAGGCAGCCAACAAAACTACCACCGTCCCTTAGTCGACTTCTACGACAGGCAGGACATACGAGGTGGGCAATTCTTTCTCCCCCCACATCACAGGATAATGAGTAAAAAGTTAGGGATGTCTGTAAAAGTGTTATCCTAGAAGAGTGGTGTACTTTAATCATGTGTATATGAAATTGTGGATAAAAGGTGTTTACTACTATGTTGCCTGGAGGATGAGTGTGTAAAGAATATGAACGCAAAGAGAAAAGTGCACCATTAAAAATGGGAGGTAATTTCAACACTTCGAGTATGCGTGTACTCTCTCTCTCTCTCTCTCTATTATATATATATATATTATATATATATATTATATATATATATATATATATATATTATATATATATATATATATTATATATTATATATATATATATATTTAGTATAGTATATATATATTATAGGTTATATATATATTATATTAATATTTTATTTAATATAGTTCTTTATCCTATACTACTATATAAGCTTTATTGTCTTTCATATAGCCTATAATATTATATATATTAATGTGATATATATAAATAACCTCATATTGTTATTATATATATATATAATGATGAGCCATTATTATTCATATTATAATAATAATATTATAATAATATTAATGCTAATAAAATTAATATTTATTAATAAAGTCATTAAATTAAATAATATTAATTAAAATATTATAAATTATTATTATAAATTTAAAGTATATATATATATATATATATATATATATATATATATATATATATATATATGATAAAATCTAGTGGCAGCAAAAACAATGACAAACAAACACAGTGACTACTCACCAACTGAGTTCTTGTTGATTGAATAACGGAACAGTTATGTACAAGTAACAAACTTAACGAAGACTTGTAATCTTAGATACATATTAGTATCTATAAAAGTATATATACAATGATTTGTATAATACAAGTAAACACAGTACTTGGTTGCTTTCACGGCTCCCTCTAAGGTGCGCACCTTTGACCAATTTACTACAAGGTACCCCACTACGGCAACCGTATTTACACTTACTCTATGTGTTTACAATTCCACAACACAAGACAAAAGTGTACCACAAAGTACACCACAACTACTACTTAATATACAATGACTGGAAGAGAAAAGATATAAAAGAAAGTTAATACACCACAAAATACAATAAATAAATAAAGGGATACAAAAGGGAACACAGGGGACAACATGGTTGACACCATAACCCAGGATAACTTCAGCTTCACATCTTCTTCTTTCATACCAGAAGGACCGGACATCACACTGACAAACCTAAAAAAAACAAGACACAAAACTTATCAATCTTATACCTTTCTCTCCCACACCTTTCACTTGTACTGTACTTGTACAAAACATACACTTACCACTATCACTTAATACTGCACAAAAAACACACTACAACCCACCACCAGCACAGCCACTACGCACCTGCAAAACACCCACACACTAAACGCTACTCTCTACCCACTCCCACTATTACTACTACACAACTACTACCACAGGCACAAACAAAACTCTACCTGTTACCACTAACACTACTCTAAACTACTACTTCTACATACCTACATACCAACACTAAAACATACTCACTACTTCACTCTGGATCAGACAAGTCTGAATCTCTATAATACCCATACCTCATCAATAAACTCCTACCATCTTCTAATACTTCCCCTTCACTCTCATCACTAGACAAGTACTCTTCAATTCTCTCCATCCAAGCACAATATCTCTCACCTTTTCTACGTCTCATCCACTCTTTTACTTTAGCACTACGTTCCACTTTCTTACTTTTCTTGGCCACTTTTACTTTCTTCACTTTTGCTCTTACTCCCCCTTTTTCTACACTTACTGCTGCACACTGTTACTACTTCTGAACCACTACACTTCACTTCCACATCCACAACACCCACTTCACTTCCTCTGTCTACTTTTACATCCTCATACCTACTGACATCACGATTACCACTCACTTCTTTCTTCACAGTCTTCTTTTCACTACAACTGACACTCACCTCTTTTTCCTCATCACACATCACTACTACTTTTTCACCACTTTCTCCCACACTCTTGTTCTTTTTTCCTTCATCATTCACTTCGAACAACGTATGACACAACCTCTGTTCGTTATCCGTAACTACTATCACTACTACTACTATCCATTACAGGATTTCTACCCATCTGTTCGTTATCCGTAACACTCCCATCACTACTACTACTATCCATTACAGGATTTCTACCCAAAAACGCAGCCATACTATCTAAAAACTCATCACCACAACTTTTATAGACACTCTTACCTCTTCCCACACCACCATACCTGTAACCATCACCTAGACTATCCACTACTTGTCTACCAACATTACCACTTTTACTACTTACTACATTACTCTCTACTTTACCCTTATTCACCCCACTGTTACCCACTTTCTTACCACATACTTCACTATAATCGCCATAAACATCACAATCTCTCCACAAATGTTTATCCGATCTACATAAGTCACACCTCTTTCTTCTCCACACACTTTCTTCACTATTTCTCCTTACTCTTTCACCATAGAAAATCATATCATCCACATTATTACCACCACCTGTTGCACTACTTTCTACATTTTCCACTTCCACTACTCTACCTCTACCTCTACCAACACCAACAACACTACTATTACCTCTTCCTCTACTATCACCATAAACACCTCTACCTCTTGACGGACATTTATACGCATAATGAAATTTTGACCTACAAATATTACACTCACTCACTACACCATTCTTGTCTTTCACATTCAACAACTGACCATTAATCCACTCTTCACTTCTGGGCCCAGTCACACGTTGACTTGAATACCAACTCTTCTCACAACTCTCAGCTACATCACTTCTGTTCTCTCTGTTTTCACCTTTTCTACCAAAACCTTCACATATATTATCAGAGCATCACGAAACGTACGGAACACCCACTCATCCTTGCCACAATACGCTAACACCATTTGCCTTTGATTCTCACTCACATTTGCTCCCTCAAGTAGATGAACACATTTCATGTCTTCACCCAAATCCACTTTACCAACAATCTTACACCTCCTCTCAATCACCTCATACCTATTAGCATACTCTCTCATAGATTCACCATCCTTCCTTTTAATATAGAAATATTCACATAACTTATCGTACCTATCTCTTTGCTTTTCTTTCGCATACCGTTCATCCAGTCTACGTAATATTTCATCCACTCCTTCTTTTTTACCTAACGACTCCCAATCCACCATCCACACACACTCATAAGCCTTTGCAACAAACCAAAACAAATTATCTCACCTGCAGGTTGTTCAAACTCATCACCGTAAAGCTTGAACCACAATTTCACCTTACTCTTCCACACATCATACTCATCTGCATTTAAGTCACCCTTGAACTCAGGACATGCTCTACGCACCCTTTTTTCTACAACTACTTCTACTTTCTTTTTACTCCTATCACCATCAGTACCACTACCACTACCACTACCATCACCTTCCTTTCCCATATCTCACCACGATACTCACCACAACCAACACCGATCAACAAGAAACACCACCACTGCCTTGTTACACCAACACCACGACACACACAACACAACCAGAGCAGAAGCGTAACTACGCTCTGCTACCACTGATAAAATCTAGTGGCAGCAAAAACAATGACAAACAAACACAGTGACTACTCACCAACTGAGTTCTTGTTGATTGAATAACGGAACAGTTATGTACAAGTAACAAACTTAACGAAGACTTGTAATCTTAGATACATATTAGTATCTATAAAAGTATATATACAATGATTTGTATAATACAAGTAAACACAGTACTTGGTTGCTTTCACGGCTCCCTCTAAGGTGCGCACCTTTGACCAATTTACTACAAGGTACCCCACTACGGCAACCGTATTTACACTTACTCTATGTGTTTACAATTCCACAACACAAGACAAAAGTGTACCACAAAGTACACCACAACTACTACTTAATATACAATGACTGGAAGAGAAAAGATATAAAAGAAAGTTAATACACCACAAAATACAATAAATAAATAAAGGGATACAAAAGGGAACACAGGGGACAACATGGTTGACACCATAACCCAGGATAACTTCAGCTTCACATCTTCTTCTTTCATACCAAGAAGAACACAGGACATCACACTGACAAACCTAAAAAAAAACAAGACACAAAACTTATCAATATATATATATATATATATATATATAATATATATATATTATATATATATATATATATATATATATATATATATATATATATATATATATATATATATATATATATATATATATATATATATTATATATATATATTTATATATATATATAATATATATATATATATATATATATATATATATATATATATATATATATATATTCCATAACTACGTTTTTAAGAGTATTTATAAAAATGCGATGTGTATATCATCTGTGTAATTAATGAGTGTTTTAACCCACAAACCAAAAGCGTCCAAAAATATATCATATATATGTTATTTAATGTATATTTTTATATTTTCTGGTGCTTGAGTAATAAAATCTCGTGTCTGATGTTGACATATGTAGGCCTCTTTTTCTAATTTTTTTTTTCATGCTAGCTTAAGAGGTGTAAATATATGCAAAATCATAAATACCTTAGTAATAATTTTTTTATGTAGGTATTACCAGTCTTATCAAAGGAGCTTGAAAGTTGTTCAGATGTCATTGCCGTTGTTAATCCTGCAAGATCGGGTTTACGTGAGTACTTCTGTTGTTCATGTATTTCTACACCATTGTAAATTTATTAGGATATAATAAAGGGAATTTTATTAGAATAATATAGAATTAGGTTATGATTTAATGTATATCAACATCGTTGCAATATTTTATTTAAAATTTGACTAAAAAAATTATCATCTGTTAGTATATGTAAATTTTAATAAAAATTGAACTTTAAATTTTAAATTTGAAATAGTATTAGTAATCTTTTTTTCTTATTTATTTCATTTTTTTTGTTGCAGATTCATCGGTTGTGCACGACGCTGTCGTCGTTTTGTAAACTATTAATAAATAATATACATAACTTTAGCCTGAGGTAATGCCATGAAGAAATATGTTTTATGTTAGGATCTACTGTTCCCTCTGGATATCGGGAATACTTTAAAACAAAATTCCTAACTTTTGAGTGTTAGGAAGTTTGAAAAGACGGCTCCATTTGCGATTAGATTGCTATTCCTGTTTTGATGTGTTTCGCTCATACCGCCCATATCGAATTTGTTTTGATGTTTGAACGTCTTTCGTTAAATAATTGGTAAGGAAATAAAATTTTACCTTCAGTTTTATATAAAATTTATTTTTAAAAAAATTGTACAGCTTAATCTTGTATTTTTTCCTTTAAAAAAATTATTATTAATAATCTATGAAATCTTAAATGGTTTGGTTCATTAATTCTGGAATTCAAGAGAACCATTCATTTGGTTTTTGTTTTTGTTTATTTCCAACAAAGGAGTGGACAACTTAAACAAATTTTTAAATTTTCGCCAAAAAGAAATTTGGCATCAAAATTTTTTCACTCCAATTATGAAATATGTAAAATCTGACCAGAAAAATTGAGGGTGCCATAAAATATTGCCCTATAACAATTTATTAAGAACAATGATGATAGTTGTTTTTCTGTAGATACATTATGACTCATCCAATGACAAAATACGAGTTATTCCATTTTTGGAAACATGAAAATTAATGGCTTCAGGGTCTCATATCATCCTCTGCACACTACTATAAATTTCCCCGATTCCCGAGAGTATTCTAGTCTACCCGTTGCTTACAAACGTGAACGTTGACTCGGGGAATGCTTATGTAATGTAATATAAAAAATTGTTTTTTTCTGATCGCATAAAAATTCCTATTATGGAGTTTCATTAAATATGCTATGATTGGCTGTGTTCAACCAATTAGTAAAGCAGTATCAGTCATACTATTAATATGTATTAATCGAAGCAAATTCTGTAAGCGCGAAGGAACGTAACTAATATCATTAAGTTAATAAAAAAACTTAGTAATTTTACATAAATAAAGGGCTCTTACATGTGCCCATACACGTGTCTGTAGTCTGGAAACAGTTGTCCTCGAGAGGTGTGACATTGTGTGCTTGCTGCATCATGAAATTAAGCACAAAATAAGATAAAACATCCGTCTCTATATTTACTTCGCTTCAACAGTGCAGGGGGAAACTAAGCAAAGTGCTATTTAATATGAGTATTTTTTTTTGGTACAATCTTCAACGCATTGTTATACTTGTTTAATTAACTAAGAAAGTTTTTCTATTGACCACGATTTGCGCTGTATGTTGCTAAAGTAGGAAAAGTAATTTGGTTTATGTAATTGATTAGGAAATGGTTACTTATAAACGCTTCTAATTTGCAGTAAGTCTGATTTCATTGAGATTTTATCAAATCCATGTGGTTTGAGCTATAAAGTGGGGTATTATTTTAATAATACTCCACTCAGAGCTCAAACTACATGGATTATCGAACCTATATTCTGTGAAAAGCCTACCTGAATAGCGAAACACACAGCATGTTTCATTTGACAGAGATACTGCTGACTCTGATCGTATAAGAAGTGAGAGCCATTGTAAATGCTCCCCTTCATGAATAGGACTCTGCCTTTGAGTGGTGGCAGGTAATCTTAAAATAATCAAATGTCTACCTGTGATTGTACTAAAATTTGAAATATACAATGATACTAAGCCTATAGCTTGATCAGTTAGTGAAATATAAGTAGAATAATACTTACACTTTTCATTACCAATTACTCATAAACTAGTAAATAGAAAGCACTCACAGGTTATGACATTAATATCGAGATGAGACATCACATGTCAAAAATTAATTTCGAGTACATTCAGTTCTCACAAGCCATGATTTTCCACCCACACCTAATGCTTTGCATGCAACATTTAAAGCTGTATGATTAAAACTTGTTAAAAAGATGTTGGTTGTGTGCTGGACAATGCTGTATGAATGTTGTATGGAGGATAATTTGCTTGGAAGTTGAAGATAAAATACTACTTCCACCTGTTAATTTGAATGGTTCCAGGTTCTTAGTGTGGAGAAATCTATCAACTCTACAATAAAGTAGATATTATTTTACTATTTATTGGAAATATTTTTGATTTGTTCTGTAACTTTCTGGTTTTGATTGGGTAGATCTGAAAGGTAATTTTAAAGTGATTGCGTTTTTAGACAGGTAGTTTGAAAAATCTGAGAAATGTTATTGTTTGTATTGAGTAATAAAAATCTAGTGGGTGGGTGGACGTAATTGTCGGGATGTTTTCAGGACCTCCATATATTACCTGGGGGTGCGGGGGTAAATGTTGAACCATATCATCACTATGCAAAAAATTACCTGGGGGTGCGGGGGTAAATGTGAACATTTTCATTTCTTCTCAACGTTCCAGGATCTAATGCCAACAACGAGATATGCTATATTATGTAACTTTATTGAAGCGTAAGTAAATTATCATTATTGAAAATTTCTTAAGGAGAATTTATAAAAAACTGTTTTTAATTGGAGATATGACTTAAAATTTCAAATAATATTTCACATATATTTTTATTTATTTCGTAGAAAATTTTAATTCATGAAAAATAGTTGAAAAAGGATCATAGTTTGCATGTGACTAAATCTGATAAATCTGGAGTCAATTTCCTGTGCCTCATACTTAATGTAATATATGAATACAAATTGTAACCTTTTCAAGCGTAGTCTGAATAAGGTATTAGTGTAATTTATGTTAGAATTACATATGCAGGTTTTTCTTTTTACATTATTACATAGCGGGGTGGGTGGGTGGGTGACATTTTGGATAACTTTTTTATGTAATAACAAAAACCCGACCAAAAAAAAACTTAGTGAACTGTTAGTCTCATAAATTTTTTGTATATAAGGAGGAAAGCTTCTGTTTGTTAGTAATTTTGTACATATAATCAGATGTGTTTAGAATTTTTTGTAAGTATATTTTAAAGTTTGATTTCAGATCTGTACAACACAGTTTGATTTTTATATAGTTTATTATTATTATTATTTATTATTATTATTATTATTATTATTATTATTATTATTATTATTATTATATTATTATTATTACTTATGAGAGATAAAAGAAAGAATGAGGTTTATCAGTTGTGTCACTTCTGTGTGACTGTAGGAATTTCATTTCCAGTCATTTATTTATAGAACCAATAAAATTTCACGTGCTTGCTCAGATTTGCAAGTTTGTTGTAGAACTGAATGATTTTGATAATAAGGATATACCATTGGCATACGGATTTATTCGTATATGGAAGATCATTTTAAATCAGCCTTAATGAAAGAAAACTTCCTTTAATTTTCTTAGTTCCAAAAAATTGTACTCTTTCAACAAAAAACGAATTGTTCACCACAAACATTCTACACGTTCTCATATTTACATTAACTCTCATTGCATGTCATTTCAGTTTCGATGCTTATCAAAAATACGTCCCAGCTGGGTTTACCCTCTCCTACTTGCAGACCCAACCACATAGTTCTCCCTTAACCATAGACGCCCTTCTACCACCAGCAGTTGTGTACAGCATTGTCTAGAACCAAAATGTTCCTATCCATGTTAGATAAACTCGTATGATTGATATGATACAATAATATATTACTTATCTTATTGCCAAGGCTGAGACTCTAATCTTTTGTATTATTTGTGGAATATTAGGATGGATCTCTTTTAAATATTAATGCACCGATCTCGCGTTGGCTGGTTCCGACTTTTTCAAGATATCTCGGCCCAAAAACCTATTACTTGAAAAAAATGAGCGTTAGGGCAATTTTTCATAGCAAAAAATCTATATTACTAACGTAACAGATAAGATCTTTTTAATGAAAGATCTTATAAAATCTTGATTCATTCACACGAAATTTTAAAAACATAGAATATTATTAAGTCAATATGTTAATCAATTAATTTTTTTCTATCTCCATACTTCAGGATTACTTAATCCCCGTCATCTGATTTTTCACACTTCTTTACCGCCGGTGGGGGGGTATGAAATATGATCAGCCTGTCCAGAATCATAACATGACATTCACCTTTAACTAGTTCACCCTTCTTAATTTTCAAAAATTCTATTAAAGAAGTACATTAATTATTAATATTGCTTAATAGTAAATATAAATTTTGATGATCCTTCAGATGGCATTATGTATTCTATTTAATTATATAATTATATTATTATTAATATTAATATATATATATATATAACTTAAATATTATATATTATAATATATATATATATATTATATATTATATAATATATAATTATAAGATATCAACTCTTTTCCTGCTTCCCCCATAACTGGGAGATGGGTGCTACAACCATTGCACCGGTAATCAAGCATGCCATGAAACATTTCTAGAATATCAGTAGCGCGACAAACCTGGCTACCAACTATATAAGTATATACTATATTGGTTATTATTAGAATATATAATAAAAAACTCACCAATCCCCCCAGAAAGGTAGACTAACGCCCCTGCCAGGGACCCAACAGAAAAAAGTCTTGGAGCCTTGGGTTCTAACGGCAAATCCGTGCTGCCAGGCCTATCGCATAAATTTTTCTGCATATGAAATAAACCTAGGAATATATTAAAAATATAAATATAAACAAATAATAACAGTCCGCACATCGATCAGAAACCAGATATGCCTTTCACCCTACCCATGTAACTGGCAAATCCACATGTACATTCCACTAATATTCTAGAAGCGATTTGTATACCATCCTCGTTCAACACAAATGCCTCAGGATGCATCTATCAAACGGTTGCCTTACACATGAAATAGTTTGTCAAATAAGCAAATTTAATTGGTGTTCCACTTGATCAAAACTAATGGTATAATTATAGCGTTTGCTCATCATAGAACAATATATTTCCCTGATACCTATATAATATATATTATAATATACTAATGATATATATATTATACTATATAATTATATAACTATTATTTAAATATAAAATATAATATATATAATAATTATTATATATATATATATATATAATATATATAGTATATATATTATATATATATATATATAGTATATATATATATATATAAAGATCTTGTCAATAATATATACTACAACTTTGAAATAGTGAATTACTTTAAAATTCTTCCTTATTAAAAATAAAAAATCAATAAACGAGACAGAACCCGTTTTCAAAATATAAAACTAAGACATGCATCACATACCATATATATATATAAATATATTATTATATATATATATATAGTATATATATAATATTATATATTTATATATATATATATTATATACTATGATATATATATATATATTATATATACTATATATAATATATTATATATATATAATATCATATATATATATATATATATATATAATATACGACAGATGGGAGTACCGCTGTACATGTACCGGGTACATATCGGCGATACTTTTTGTACCGAAACCGGTATCGCCCAACACTTTTGAAAAATACCGATTAACTGTATCCCAATCAAATTTTGTTACCGTACCGAAAAACATCGGTACTTTTATTCGGTACAATTTTGGTGTATCATGGCCAATTTCAACTTTTGACAATAGAATGTTTTTTTTTCTAAAATTTTATAATTTTTTTTTTTAAACAAGTAAATGAATAACACCCATTATAATAATTCTGTCAGAAAAAACTTGTTTAAATTATTATATGAAAAAGTAGGTCTTCCAAAATCATCATACTTAACATTATAACATGGGACGAAATATCCAATATAAGACACCAGCTGACATTTTACACTGACTTTTTCATGAAACTTATAAGAACTGTTGTAAATGATCCGTAGTGAACGAAAGTTTAAAAAAAATACAAAAATAGCCTCGAAAAATAGTGTCTGCAAACTTCATACTTCATGACTAATACTGCCAGAACTGTAATTTGTTAAAAAATATATATCTTTCACCTGATATACAATCATTTTTCAAAAATGTACTAAAAATATTTTTATCCAGCAGCTCCACGTAGTCAGTCGAAGGCTGGCACCAGGAGGCAAACGCTCCGTACAAGCTATGCATTCATTTACACGCTTCCAGTGCCACTGCATCAGTTTAGCTATCTAACAGTTTCTATAAATGCTATTATTTATATGACTCTAGCAATTTTTCTAATTTTTACTTATTTTTTTAATTAAAAAATACCCCATTCTTCCTTATAACACAAGACAGGTCTCATTATATATATATATAATAATATATTAATAGTAATAATTAAGTATATATATATATATATATATAATATATATATAATAATATATAACTAAATATATTATCAATAATATAATATATATATTAGTATACATTATATAATTATAATAATATATATATATATATATATAATACATATTTATATATATTATATATATATATATATATATATAATATATATAATATATATATATATATATATATATATATAATATATATATATATATATATCATGTGCGTATGTCTCAGCTAATGTGCAACAACGAAATATTTCCGTAATGATGTCAATTATTTAGAAACTTGTAGGAATAAAGAGGGTCTCTGTATGCGAATGGCTCATGAACCTTCGAATTTTCAATAAAACCGTTGTGGTTCCATAATTAAATTCATTCTGCAAAAAATTTTAGGGTTCATAGAGACAGTCACCTCGATCTCGATTCAAATGATAGTTACCTCTCGAATACACGCGGAAAAACAACGTGCTGCTGCTCGTAATATTACCAACAAATTTAGTTGTAATAGTTCTAGACTCGGTGAATGAGCGCGAACCCCCATATTCAGCGTACGTTTATATGGTACTATTAAAGGTTAGTTACGATGCAACATTATAGATGTATAACAAAAGATGTTATAAACTCTGTACACATCCGGACCTTATTACCAGTCCATACATAAGTTATTATTTCGCATAGTCATGAAATCCTTTCCTAGTGATTACCTTCTGGATTTATGTAGTACATTCTTCATCGTATAAGCATGTATACATTATAAACGTAGCGCGATAATGTCTGCTCCTTATTCCATACCGCAAGTTCAGCTCAGTCTATCCACCCTTGCATTTGCCAATGTGATATTTTCGATCGAGACTATCGACAAGCGTGATATGCGACTTAGGAGTAATTAACTATGCTATTCTTGTGTACCACCGTAACACGTTTCTTCAGTAGCCCACAGGTAATTACTCCAGTGTAGTAACTGTCCGGTTATCTAGACCACGAATGGACCGCATGTTTCCGATCCACCTACCGGTGTGTTACGCTTTAGATATGTTGCACACCCCATTGTTTATTGTGCTGGGGCATCCTCATGCTGGAGTACAAAATTATGGACGTAGTTCTAATGTACTTCACGAGGAAGGTCGACAAATTAGTGCCATAAAATTCTTTATTTCCTTCGCTATCTAGTTTATGTACATGTCCGCGAAAATCCGATCATATATTTCTAGCATTCACACTACACATTTAATGGAGTAAACTACCTAGGTCGCGTGCTGTAGGTGATATGCGGTTTTCCTCTGTCCAGTACCGATAATTCTACTCAATTAATCTCCCTCACTTTAAAGCCCGCGTCTATTTTGCTATCTGCGAATGCTTCCATTAGAAATTTTTGTCAATTAAAATTGATAAACACCCCCTCCCCAATTAAAGGCTATTTACGCCGATGAGCGTGTGATAACTGTAAAATAAAAAAAAAAAAAAAAACACCCAAAAAAAAAAACACCATAAAAAAAAAAAAATTATCATGCCAATATTTTAAAACCTTGGGCCCTCATCCGTCCACAAAATACGGAGCTGCCGTCAAGTTTATTGTCAAACATTGAACACATTTGACTACGAACTACAACCAACGTCCGGGATCGCCGGATGCAGGACCGTGCACAAATGTGTGCTCGTAATTGAATAATGTGTACATATCCTTAGAATGCACCCGTACCTCCTG
>JABUQX010001116.1:35000-48226 GCA_015478945.1 Trachelipus rathkii
ACATCATACCCCTATATCCTCACCTCAATGCACAACCCCAAAACATAATTAGGACTCACTTACGACGATCTAAGACATATATTTCTCCCCCACATCGACCAAATTACTTTCCTCAAAACCCAACAGAAATTAAATCACTATCTACGAACCCTCTTCCCAACATCACTATTATCAGGCGGACAATGTAAACACACTCCACTTACACAATCTATCAACAACATAACTTCAGAACAAAACTATAAACTTAATGCCTCCACCCCGCATGGTTATCCCAGCACAATCTCACAATCCACTTAAACAAATAACAAGTTACATTCAAAAACATCATGCCTTGAATAATCACTATGTGCATGTACTAAAGTAACAACCTCACACATTAATGCATTTACATTAGAACGAGAGACACACACATCCTTTACCTAATCCTATACCCCTATACCCCCTATATGATATATATTGCGTATACTATACCTAATCTACTAACTACATAACCCCCCCTTGGAAAAAGATGGTAGTGAGACATAAACAATTTTTCACAGAAAACACTCAGTCCCTCTAACTCCATAGCCTACAAATTAACCACTCCATCCCCCCCCCCTCCTTCACACAGCCAAACTATTTATAAATGACATCTATACCATAACATTCCACCCCCAATATAGGTATTGCTATACTCACATCCTATAAACACATTAACCTAACACATTATCTACAAAACACTCAGCCCAATTATACAAATTACTACTAAACAACCCCCATCCCAAAACAATCCCCTATCCGAAGAAATCAACGGTCCAGTAATAGAATGACAATTAACCTCAGCCTAGGAGGCATGATACAGGGTTACACTGTCAACAAATCTTTTGCAATATAATTCAGATTACAAACTTGAAACGTTATTCCCCCATCTGCACTGAACTGTTCGTATAATCCAGGACACAAATTCGGAAAGCACTTATCTTCTGGATAATGCCCTATACGCCCTCGACCCAGTAACCGTTACCTTCGTCTGTAGACTTACCTTACTCTCGACCTGTGGAGCCAAGACCAGCTGGCCTAGGCTTTCTGTGAAGTGGGTGGCCTATACCTCCAATAAGGTGGGCCAGGGCAAAATATAATATATATTATAATAATATATAATATATATATATATTATATTATATATATATTATAATATATAATATTAATTTATATAATTTAATATTATGTATTATATATATTAATTATATATATTATATATATATATATATATATATATAATATATATATATATAAATATATATTATATATTTTTATTGATTTTATTTTCAGTTTATGGAGTGAATTTTTTATGTTTTTCCGTTTTTTGATCAGTAGCAGCGAAGGAAATTTCTTGAGAAGGAGTGACTCGACAAGGAGTTCATTAATTGAAAGATTCAGTAAATGATTTTGTATTTTAATTAAAGATATAGATGTTAATAAAAGCTTAGAAACATTTCCTGTTTATTTACTTTTATTTCTTATTTTGAGTATTGGCGAATAAATTATTTTAAGTGTGTAAAGAATACTTTAGTATGATTTTCTATCACCTCCCATAATAACTATGAGTGATAACCCAAATGGTAAAAAAAGTAAAATATAAATGTAAACTGAGACTATACTGAGAGACATAGTACAGTATTACTGTATATATAACTATAACTCTAATTATAATAATATAAGAAGATTAATATGATTAAGTGACTTTCTGTGTTTAAAGTGCAAAATAAAAGGATAGAATAAAGTTTACCTTATTTATTTTAAATATATTTAAATCTAGAGAAGAATAGCAATAGGGCATACCATCTATGACCCATATATAAAATAAAAATACTATAAAATGTAAACTTTTAGTTATTTAAGTTTGGAAAATCTTTGAATTAAGAATATATTCATATAGATATTGATCTCCAGAAAATCGAGTAAGCTGGCTTTTACTTATATGTTTGTTTTTATTTGAACGTATATCTTCTAATTCTAAATACATGGTTTTAAGGAAATAATTTTGTTGGAAAAAAAATCACACCTAATTTACTAATAATGTAACATTGATACAAAAGAGGTAAAATAACACTACGCAACGGTTAAGAAAGAGGAGCATAATTGCCTACCAATATTTACAATAGGGGAAAAAGAAGAATATGCCGAATGGAAAAAGGAAAAGTAGAAGATTGGGTGTGGAGTATGGAAAACATAGTTTAAGATTATTTCCCCGGATACAACATTATCGCAATGCTTGCTGAGAACCATGGCAACTAGTGGAATAAGACATTAAATAGAAAGGTATATCAGCAACAAGGTAAAAGGATGATGTGAAATCATTAACATTTAGACAAAAATATGGCATAGATGTAGAAAAAGAACAAAGATCTAAGAAAATGAATGATTCTTCAGATATGAAGGAAAAGGAAGAAACATGGTAGATAGTAAGTAGATTTTGATGCAACCTTGAGGAAAAGTATTGCATCAGGAATGAAAGAAATGGATGAAGAACAAACTGGAGGTTTGTTATTTGTGAGGAGTAGGTTAGATGAACAAGATGAAAAATAGTGATGAGTAGTTTAGATGGTGAAATGAAATACAAGAGAGTTAGTGAAGTACTGATGGATATTATTGGGAGATAGCGTTAAAGGAGTTCAAGGAAAAATGAAAGGGTTTGGTTAGGCGAAGGTGAAAAGAAAAAGGATATAAAATGCTTTAATTGTAATAAAGGACATATGAAGTATCAATGCCCTGAAAAAAAGGAAAAATTTAATGTATATGAATAAATTAAGTAATGTCCCCGCGAAAGGCCATTAGAGAAACGTGGTCTGTAGATTAAAAGAATAAAACAGTAATTTTGCGTAAACCTAGTGATAATAAAAGGTGTCTCATAACTTGAGATTTCACTTGTTCAAGATTTAGTTTACAAAATAGGGTGAATAGATAATTAAGTAGCGAAATAGTTCTATTAGGAGAACTTCATATCGACAACTATGAAAATGAATGAAAGAGACAGTTTTGGTGGTATTTCAATATGACTACATGAGGATGCTCACGAATTACACGTTGATGGTCGAGATTAGTTGACTCAGGTATATTCAATTATTATGAGTTTACACTGTAGTACGATGGCAAAGAATTTAGAAATAAGAAATCTGTATCAAACTGAGAATTAACAAGATTAGTAAAGCTAATTATTTTTTTGGTAAATGAAAAATTTGAGAGTAAAAGCAAAATGAATATCCAATCCTCTTGCGATGATTAGAAGGTTATACTTAATGAAAACTGGAGTATTCTACGTAAGGTAATTATTTCTTTGCTTATTGTGACTAAAGTAACTTTATTATTATTATTTTAGTTAAAAATTTCACAGTGTCAAAATTTAATTTTTAAACGAATATGATATCCTAAATTAATGTTCAATGAACTTGTTGAATTATAGGAAAAAAGTTATTCACTGTTTGTGTAAGAATGAAGAATAGGTATTTGCGAGTAAACGTAGTAAAAATAGACAAGAAAGGAAAAGTGTTTGTTTAACTATAAATATGTGAGAGAGTGGTTAGAAGTATGAGTCAGAAATGTAGAAGAATGTAATTGTAGGAAACGTTCACTCCATCTTGGACATTGTAAGTTTTGAGATTAACTTAATAAGAATTTAATACACTCAGTTATAGTTCATGCTAAATAAACAAGAATCTCCAAAATTTTGAGATAAAATAATAAAGGGAATAAAATTTTAAAAATATATTTGAAATAAATTTATATTGGTGTAAATATTGAGTGAATATTTGTAAGAGATTTAAAAAAAACTCCTAGCAAACCTGTAGTCGGTTTGGTCCTATATGCTAAACAGTTCAATTGAACATTCATAGCGATAGATATTTGGTGAAACTGGAGTACGGTTTGATAAAAATTCTCTTATTGTATTAATAGATTGTGATATTACAATTATTTTCGAGATCACTGTCAATATGCAAAATGGAATAAAAAGTAAAGACGACATCGAAGAAAAATGATAAAGAAATTTTGTAATTTGGAAAGACTTGTGATAGGATATTTTCGATGTATTCCTTCCCGAGAAAATAATATAACGTGTATTATGTGTTGAAATAGGGTAGTTCCAGAATAAATAGGAATTTACAGATAGTTATTGATGTAATTGTAATCTTATTATAAGCTACTATGACTGATAACTTTTAAAGATGATGAATGATGGTGTAAGTAATAGCGATAAAAACTTATTATATGAGTCTATTGTTCTACCGCAGGTGAAAGTCCTTGGCAGCAATGGTAACTGCAGAGAGAATGGTAGGAATCTAAAAGGAAAGTCTAGGAGTAAAAAGAAGAAAAAACAGGAGGAAGAAATGGGTCTCTCTAGTGGATAGTGAATGCCTAGAAGATGGGATAATTTTCAAAACTGGTGGTTTTTTTCACCTGACAGAATGTGTTCGGAATATTTACATAACAGTGAAAGAAGAAAAAGAATACACTCCAGCTCATTAGAGGAACGAAAATTGGAAGCGGAATCAAAGTTGAATTTGAATCTTATATAAATGAAAAATTCCAAGGAATCAAATACTAAGAAATAAGTAGCAAATGTTATTAGATTGTTAGAATAGGAATACATATAGAGCTTTAAGATACACAATATGTAGTCCATACATACAAGAACTGAGGAGTTAGCAAGAATTAGGAAACAAGTTTGCTTAACTAAAGAAAGAAGAGATTAAAATGTAGATGGAGTATGGAACTTGCAAAAGTGGTGGGGAGGGAAAGAAAAATCAAGTGTGGGTATAGTGTACAAGATCAAGTGAGACAGTTAATCAGTAGAGAGAACATTCAAATTAAAGTTGCATATAAAACAAGTAATAACATAAAAGAGAAATCAATTGAGGAGTAAGGATGGAAGTAGACTGACGAGTGCTAAGGGGTACTCAATCAAGTGAAGAAGAAAAGATAGTAGATGAAGAAGAAGAAGTAGTAGTGATAGTATAGTCGAAGTGAGGAAGGTTTTGTTTAAATCATGAACTTTTAACCACATCATATTCAAAATAAAGACATGGAGGAGAAATATATGGTTAAGCAGCCTGATGAAGAAAAGTGGAGAAGAATTAAAAAAGTAAATAAAAGTAATTTGGAAAAAAATAAAGGAGGTTATTAATATTATATATGTCTCCTAATATATATTTATAGAGGAGAAGACAGATGAGGAAAATAGATTGGATAAACTAAAAGATTTATGATGTGAAAGAAAACTAGCTAGTGGAAAGACAAATGCTAATAATATATACTCGAAGAATGTGAAATATGAAAACAAAGTTCCATAAATGGTATGGTGAGAATGTAAATAATATTTATACGGAGATAACTATTGGAAGATGGGAAAATTTGGACGAAGTAGAGTTTAAAAAATGTTGCCAAAATAAATAAAGGAACTTCTAAGTAATTATATGGGATAAGGAATGAAATTGAATTATATGAAGAGTATGTAAGATTTGAGTAATATAAAACATAGAGACTCTTGTGAGAACAACGATGTGATTTAAATATAGTTTAATAATTAGATATAAAAGATGGCGTGGGGATATATTTGTTGTAATAAAGACTAGTTCTAGTTTGCTAGCGGGATTCATGGAAATAATAAGAATCTAAGATAAATGTGGCCCTGTGATAATTCCAAACTTTAATCACCATAATAGATATTATTAATTATTATTATAAGAGTTTAATAATAATTATCAATCACATTAATTATAATTATATTAAATGAATTTAATTGAGTAGAATATAGAGGGATACTACTTTTTAGAATTGTTGTTAAGTTGCGTTCTATCTACAAGAAAAACATTAAAAGAGATTGTATTATTTAGTACCGAGCTTGTTGTTAAAGTGATATTATGAGAAGATCTGTAATAAATTTGGATAACTCCGTGTTAATTGGTCATGTAATATATTGGTATTATTATAATGATAGGTCTCATTATTATTGCAAAGAATTTGGATTAGATGAAATTGATGAACGTAGATGATTTGAAATGGTAGGAATTAAGTTAAACATGAGAATTGTAGAAAGTAAAGTAGAAATAAATACAATTTTTTATTCTGGAAAGAAAAAGGTTAAAATTCATGAGTAGGTGAACTATAAATGGTGAATTTCATGTTGATTATTATTATTATGATTGATACTTGGAATGGTGAAGAGAGCTTTTCTGAATAGTTATAAATATTGTGAAAGATTAAGATTATCTAAAGGTAGTGTTAATTGGAGAGATAGTATATTTTCATATATAAGTATAAATTATTATTAGTTACACTCTATAGAGAAAAAATGACGAACATTTTATGACTGGATCAGAATAAATATATACAAGAAAAATTGGAGAAGATCGACATGGATAAATAGGAAAGATAATCTTTTGGATGACAGATTTTAATGAGTTATCAAATTAAAGAATCAGGAATGTTCAATAGTTGGTGTACGTTCGTGTATTAGGGTAAAACTTAATGTTGGTCTAGGCTATCAGAGTACTAAGTATATGCTCAGGTTTGAGGCTTTCCTGTTGAGTAAACTGATGTGAAGAGAATTTATGGCATTATTGTGCTAATGGTCATAGACACCAGATAATGGTGTGAGTGAATATCCAGTAGTGTGAGGAATACCAAATAGTGTAGAGGAATACCAGAGTTTAGTATATTTTATTAATAGTAAATTTAAAAACGTGGAGACAATTTTTGAAATTTTTTATCACCTGATATTGCATTTATATTATTTCTATTTGGTTAAATTGATGAAAGGTAAGTACTCAATATTGGTTACTTTAGGTGTCTTTATATTTATAGAGAATAGTTAATATTATGTTAGGATAGGTACATGATTGGTTGGAATACAAAAATTAGCATAAAAGAGTGATAGGATTCAACTTTAGTCTGAGGCCTGTAACTATTGAGTATGGAATAAATTACTCAAGTAGTAATGGGCTGTGTAAATTATTATATAAATTATTATGGTGAAAAATAATATGTGATAAGTTTGAGAGAAAGATTTAAAGTTGGAGATAATTATTGTTAAAACAAGATGCGATATAATTCGTTCGTATAATATTTCGTACTTATGTATTATTATTAATCTGGATGTTATAAAAATATAGTGAATGTCGAAGAAATAGATTATATTGTTTGATAATTCAAATTCTAAATTGGGAGGTATTAATGGTGTAATTACAACGAGAAGGAATAGTGGTAGAAGAAATGTTAGTATATTTTTATTATTATTATTATTATTATTATTATTATGATTAATCCATAATAGTAGAAGTAATATAAAAATTTATATTTTTAGTTAATATTATTTTACGTTATTATAATACGGTAATATTATTATATGGAAGCTGGTCCCGGGCTTCGGTTAAGAACTTTACAGTTCTTGGGACCTCCTAATTGGTTACTATCTAATGATTTTCGCTGGAAGCATTTTTTTTTGCGCCGCTGCGCTGGCGCATGTCCGTATAGTGTGTGAACTGGTCGTGGAAAGTTGTCCACCGTGTGCTGATTATTTGCTTGTAAACTGAGACGAGCATCAAATTATTTCTAAATTTTAATTTTGCCTTGTGAACCTCATACCTTTAATAATCTACAAGGTATAATAATCCTAATTATAATAATAATTATACAAAAATATATACTAAAAATCCCAGAGAAAAAAATAATAATAATAATACTAATATAATAATAATAATAAAATAATAATAATAATAAATAAATAAAAATAATAATACTAAATAATATATTAATAATAATATATCAGCAATATATATATATTATATATATATATTATATATATATATTATATATATAATTATATATATATAATATATATAATATAGTAATATATATATATATATAATATATATATATAATATATATATAAATAATATATATTATAGTATATATATATATAGTATATATTATATATATCGTATATACGTATTATATATATATATTATATATATTATATATATAATATATATATATATAATTATACTATATATATTCTAAAATAATTATTTTAATGTAAAATTCGATTATCCCTGCAACTTTTGATATAGATAAAATTATTATTATTATTATTATATTATATTATTATTAATTAATTATATATCGATTATTATATTATTAAAGGTGTTAGTTTCATTATTATATAATTACTGAGTATTAAATATTATTATTATTGGAGAATAATAGTAGTATTGTGTTGTTAGTTTTTTTTTCTTCTCTCTTCTTCTTTTCTTTTGCTTTCTTTCGATAATATTTTATCTCACTCTTCAATTCTACTTTCAAAATCGGTATTATTTTTCAAAGCCTCTTCTTTTCTTCTTCTCTCTTCTCTCTTCTTTCTTCGCTTCTTGCTTTCTCTTTAACTATTTCATTCTTCTTATTATTATTCCCGTTCAAACATTATATTATTATAAATTATTAATTATTATTATACATTATAATAATTATCCCCACTTCCAATTACACTTATTACATTATATTATTTAAAATATATATTCTTTTTATTTAATTTATTTATTTTAATCACTGTGTATTTTTACCATTATTAGTTATTAATTATCATTTTATTACAAATAAATTAATTTATTAATTATTATTTGTTGTAATAAAATATCTTAATTTTTTATTATTATTTTTCTTCTCTGTTTTTCTCTTGTTCAGGGGCTGTTCCCTTTTCACTTCTTCACTTCTTCTCTTCTTCTTCTTCTTCCCCTGTTGTTCTTCTTCTTCTCTTCTTGTTATTCTTTGTTTCTTTCTTCTTCTGGGCTTCGTTCTTGCTTTCTTCTTTTCTTCTTCTTCTTCCTTAAACTCCTTTAATCAATTAATGATTATTAATATTATTATTATTAATATTTTATTATTATATTATTATTATTATTATTATTTAGTAGTAGTAGTAATGTTATTATTATTATTATTATTATTATTATTATTATTATTATTATTATTATTATTATTAGTATTTATATTATTATTGTTATTATTTTTTTTTATGGGTAGTAAGTAGTATGTTATTATTATATTAAATTATTATTATTATTATATTATTGATATTATATTATTATTATTATTATTATTAATATGTTTTTTATATTATTATTATATTATTATTATTATTATTATTAGTATAGAAAGTAGTAGTAAAGTAGCAATGTAGTAGTAGTAGTATGTGTAAGTAGTATAGTCGTGTGTTATATTATTGATAGTTGTGATTTTAGTTTTTGATATTAATGATGGTTAAATTAAAGTTAGTAAAAAGGGAGATAGTTAAAGTATTGTTGTTAGCTGAAGCTTTACGAGTGACGCAGTTGGACCTAAGTCTAACCAGTTGTCATCCTAGGTAACAATTTTTTTTTCCTTTTCTAATGAAAATTAAAGATATTTTATTTATTAATCAATATCTCCATAGTACTTAAGTTTTCATGGAACAGTGTAGGAATAATATATATTTATAATATATTATTATTTATATATATATATATATTATATATATATATAAATATATATATATAGTATACTAATATTATATATATAATATTATATATGTATATATATATGAATTATTTATAGTTGATTATATATATATTGTATAGGTATAATGTCTTATATCTATTAATTAATATATATATTATATATATATATATATTTATCATTAAAATAATATTAATATTAGTATAATATATATATTATATATATATAATCTATAAATATATATTCTATATAATATATATAATATATTTATAATATATATAGTATATATATATATATATATATATATATATACTATTTATATATATTAATATATATATATATATATTATTAAAAATTATATATACTTATTTTTATATTATTATTATATTATAATATATTATCTTCTTTATATATATTATCTATATATATATATTATATATTTATATATATATAATATATTATTATATATCATATAATATATATTATATATAAATTATAATATATATTTATATATATATAATATATATTATTTATATATTATATATAGTATATTATCTTATATATATATATATATATATTTATATATATATATATATATAATATATATATATATATATATAGTACATATATATATATATATATATATTTATCTATAATAATATTATTATAAATATTATTATATATATATTCATATATATATATATATTTATTATAATATATATATTATAGTATATTATATAATTTATTTATATAGTATATATATATATATAGTATATAAACTATTACTCACTCATCTCAAACAATGATAATTATATATATATACATCTAACACATACCACTATAATTTATATAACTAATACACACCCTCCTATTATAAACTAAACACAAAAAATATAAAAATATAATAAATACTACATATTCATAAATCATATTAATTTATGATATATATTATATAATACCAATATATTATTATAATTAAATATATATATATCTATTATATAAATATAATATATATATATATATATAATATACACAAGTTTTGGTCAATTTCTATCAAATTCTACTTATAGTTTTGCATTTTACCATTTTACTTTACACACACAATCAATATATATATATATATATTATAGTATATATATATCTATATATATATATTATATATATTATCTATATATATATATATATATATATATATAATATATATTATAATAATTATACAATATAAAAAGTGAAAGATGTGTGTGTTTCAAAAAAGGGAGCATTGATGACCGTAAAGCATTAATCTAGATTTTTTGATTTTTCTACAAATTTTTTAAAAAAAGTTTATTTTACCTTACCTTTACAATTTTATTAAAAGAAGCCGCTCTTCTTCTTTTGGATTGACAAATTAATCAATCACATTTCTTATTAAAATCTTTGTAGCCTATAATAGTCTTTCTTCGATCGAATAACAATTTCCTACCAGGCGGAATCTTTCTTGCTCCAGGTGTTTCCTACAGAAAAGTTTTAATCTTTTTTTAAATAAGGAAAACAGGCTCTCTCTTCTTTGGGCCTTGCCGTGATCATTTATTCAAACTTTTAAATATTTCAACACTTTTTACTAAAAAGTGGCTTCCCAGTGAATTTCCTGTAATGAAATGAATAAAGCTATGGCTCCAGACCTAGAACGAAATTCTTCTAGGCTATATAAATTATAGAATAGTTTCTGGTTTTAAGTTCTTTTATGTCAGTGAACGTTTACACTTTAAACAAGGGTTTCCATTTTTACATTTTCCTCAGGAAAGATGGAATCAATAAACTGAGGAAACATTTTCCCGGCAGTAAATAACGTGCAAAAAACAATTAAATCCCTTGAGATGTAATCTATCTTTTATTCTGACAAATAATTGAGAGAGGATTGAAGAGGGAATTTTGGCAGGGTGTGTACAAAAGAGGGGTTTGAAAGTAAAACGTAGATAAGACAATGGGTTATTGGTTTGTGGGAGGTAGTGAAGACAAAACCTCGGGTGCGAGTTATTTGTTTTGATGGTCGAGCACTGGAACAGTGTCTTGAGTTTAATATTTACGGATATATGTGGTTTGAAAAGGGAACAGATGAATAGAAGAGTGTTGAAGAAAAGTTGTGAAGGTAGGAAGGTGGAGGTAGCTCGTGCTATTAAATCCTTGGTGTGGATGTAAAAAGGACTAAGTGTGAGTGCGCTGGGGTCTTCGCATGAGGGTATTTGACGCTAAAATTTCTAAAGGAATGGATTCCAGAACTTATAACAGCGATTTGAGTAATGCTTTCTTTTGATTGCAATTTAAATGACCGTCCAGAAAATTAAACACAGTCTATAATACTTCAAGTGTATATGAAATTACCTTTTATGGGGACATGAGTTGTGAAATTGAAAACGCCATAATTAATGAATATTAAATAAAAACCAAATTATCCAGTTCAACTTCAGATTTTAGCTTTTTCAAATTGAAAATAAAATAATTGAAAAGTTCCTTGCGAAAAGTAAAGATTAAACTTTCTTTTACCTTTAATGTTCATCAGGATATAAATATACAAGGGGTGCGGTGACCTGTGATGTGCCAACCTAAAACATAGAAAACTACTTCGTAATCTTTCTAATTTTCGCCATAGGCTTGGAGCATCAAAAGGTATATCCATAGAACTTTGGGATACATTTGCCACTCCCCCATATCCTGGTGGAGATCAACCTTCTCATCCCTTCAGAAAAAATCATCCTATACAGGATTCAAAAATGTTTCAATATTTGGGTTTTTTTTCCACTCCTCGAAATTCTCCATTTCTTTTGGAATCCTTATATATTTGGATCCACGGAGTCTCCCAGATGAATGAAATCTTTACTATTTTTACAAACTAGACAAATATTTTAATACTGAAAGTAGGAGCTTTTTGGTCACTTAGTGATACTTTTCCTATATATTGGCACTTATAATTTTCTTCTATTTATTATTTAATATATAACTTTTTTGTAGTTTATTTATCAGTATTTTATTATCAAATTTTTGGTTATATTGGTTTTTAGTAATAGTCCAAGCCTTTGATAATGGTAGACGTTGATTCACCCACGACTAAGTTCGGATTAATAAAAATTGTTTAGATTTGTTCTTGGGTCCATTTAGCCATATATATATATAATCTATTATATATATAATATATATATATATTTATATATATATATATATATATATATATTATTATAATTTATATATTATATATATATATTAATATATTTTATATATGATAATATAATATTATACTATTATTATAATATATTATTAATTATTAATATATACATATATTCAGTGAAGTTAAAACTAACCTTAATAAAAAATTGGCGGCTCACAAGAATAGTATCAGTAATTAAATAAAAAAAAATTTAAAAAAAAAACAAAAACAAACAACCAAAACACTTTTTTTTTTTTTTTAATCGTTTATTTTTCTCACAAACTCAATTCGAGCAGGACATGCTTCACGAAGTTCTTTCCCCATTGGCTTAGATGTTAAAATCTATTAATACAACAATCCTCCAAGATTTTTCGCTTAGAGTAGTTCGATGAGATACGTTAGGACAGGAAGTGGGCATTTAATTGCAACGCGATGAGGAAAAATCGAAGCCGTTAAACTATATTATAATACGGTTTATATAAACGCGTTATATATATTATAATATATCTTATATAATATA
>JABUQX010001117.1:0-5000 GCA_015478945.1 Trachelipus rathkii
AACCACAGAGGAGTAAATATTGATCATGCTGGAACATTCGCATCTCACATACTATACATGATCAATCTTATTAATTACAGTAGCGTCTGAGAAAATGGTTTAATTTATAGTTATCACTATGGTGTACCGTTAGTAGTTTATGTATGTTTATAATTATAATGTGAGAGAGGGGAATCCTATTAATATCATACTCTTCGAAACTCTGTAAGATCAATTTCATCCAGCAGTATCTGAAATATATATGTGAATACCAGTTCATGGTTGAATTTTATAATGTAATAAATCCATCGATCTCAAATATCCAATGAAATTCATCCATTAGATGGTTCACACCTAATAAGGAGAGCATGGAATAGGTCAGTCTCACTTACTGTTGTGCTTTTCCTTATCTGATTCAATTTAATATGTATGACTCGTTGTGAATTTCCTATATTCTTCATTATTTAATGTGACTTATTGTTATCACTCCAAATGGCCAAATATGATTGTAGAAAATACTCTCAAGTTAATTCCTCTGATTCTGTCCCTACCGATATTATACCTCTACGTCTAGATATCTTTTGTTCTTTGTTTACTTGTTTCTCATCTAGAAGTAGGAAAATCTGATACAACTATTTATCAATTAAACTATATTAAATAAATCATAGAGTATGCTGGTGTACTTTTCCACTTCTATTTCAATCGCTTCATTATGTTTTATTTCGCAATCTTCACTCAATATGTTTCATATAATTAATAATCCTATTAAGCCGTCGAATAGAAACTCTATTAATTATCATCCTTATTTTATTATGTTCATTATATACTCAAAGCTTATTCTAGCCTGAGGTATATATTATGGCATGGATGAGGTTATTTATTCTATTGCCTCAATGTAAATCTTATATTTAAATGTGCATAGTGGAATCCCGTTACATAGAGTTTATATACCTATAATTTGTAATCACCAATATATGCACAAAGTGATCATAAATTAATGTCAATTGCCAATCACAACTTATATTATCATAATAATAATTAATTGAACAATAAATAATAATGAAATATAATAATTAATAATAAACCGTGAAAATTGGCCGAATAATTCATTATCTTTCACACTAAGTTTTATTATTCTATCTAAGATGACCAGAGTATTCTGCACATGAAAATAATATATTACCATATATTTGAGATCAACTTATATAATCAATAATAATCAGTCCTTATCATATGAATAGAGACAAATACAAGTGGATATACAAGTTTTATTGGATAGTCCTTCCTTACTCCAATTAACGCGAACAATGCCACATGTATCCACTACTAACGTCACTAATCACCATCCTTAACCTCCATCCTATTTATAGATAACAGTTAAGAGTATTAATAATATTTGTAATCCGAATAATTGAGAGTGTAGATACCATATACTCAAAATTTATATCTGACGTATTGATAATGTTTAATTTAGGAGATGTTGATCATTTCTACATAGAAATATTATTAACATCTACAATACATAATTGTAGCATAACCGTTCCAGTCAATCACAGTTGCAACTTAGTCCTTGGTCGTCCAAGATAAGTTTCTATCGTCCATATAATTGGAAATAGAACGAATTGAATATAAGTAGAAAGAGGGTTTCAATGTTATCTGCGAAACAGTTTCATATTTAGGACGGTTACAAGGAACACATAGAGACTTGCTACTTACCTTACTTGTTAAGATGCCCCACGTGTTATACTAGTAAACAATATTATTGGCTTTTCAAATAATGAGACTAGCTTTTGAAAATATTGTAATTACTATTGTTTATATAGTCCTTTTATGAGTACAAGTCCTAAACTTAGATTTATACTATTTTAGATATTCCACCTCACGATTAATTATCTTGATTTAAAACCTTGTAAAATGGGGCTTCAAAAATGTTGTAGTACATCTGAATCTTTCACAAATGGCCCCTGTCTGTAACTACTTATCCTGGCCTGATATAGTTCACTTTAATGTGGTTACTGAACTGTGAGAAGACTCATATTGCTGCAGTTAGTATTACCCACAGCGCACGTATAGATATCAAAGCAACATTATCCTTACTCCTTATAGTGATTATTTTGGCTAATGGCCATTTATATATTTACACAGATTCAATTGCCACGAACTTATCGCGAGTATAAGGATTGCAACTATTAGTAGATGTCTTTACCAAACTATGGTGGGGAATATATACCTAGTATGTAATACCTGTTATGGTCTATACCTTTATTTCAGCTGTCAATTGATGGACATGTTCTACGTGAGACATCTAGTGATACCTCGACTGGATTTTTTTAGAAGAATGACAACTTCCCTGCGAGAAAAATGCCACCGTAATAAGACCAGCGTCATCTTTTCCTCTACAACCTAGAAAAAGTCGTAAATTGAATTTCACACAGGTAGGTTTGTTGTTTTCCGCTGTCTTAAAGCATTATTGTTGTAAACTCAAAGAATTTGTTCATGTTTGAGGAGGTTTGTATTTCAATTACTTAAACATATCACAATTAAGCCTGGGACCAAAATTTACTTGTTTTTAAACATAATACGCCTATTACCTCGTGGAGCAAACATCATAATTTATATAACCTTGTTCAGTATTTCTCTCATTCCTTTTTATAAAAACTAATATAGCATCGTTTCATTAATTAATAATATCCTCCTTAAATAATTCTATAAAATATCCTCTATTTAGAGACAACATCCGTTTTTAAGAAAGTATATATATTTAGTTTTTAATTCTTATAACCTTCAGTTCTTTCAATATTCCTTTATCAACCTAGAAATCTTATTTCTCTCACTGTAATGGTCATTATATTTCGTTATGCCATGTTTATAATTTATGTTCATCCTATTATTTATCACTAACTGCACTAATGATTTACATTATACACATTAACAAGAAATAACCATCACTTAACTGATGATCCTTCAATCATACCCCATGATTGCGATGAATGCCCTTTTCTCCTAGCTCAAAATAATCCAGAATTCGAGCTTCTGTTTATTCCACAGGTAATTCAGTATCCAAAAAAGGAAATAATCATACCGGAATGTAACACCATCCTTTATCATATAAGACTTAACCTAAATGTGAGTAAACTCAGTTTTTCTGTAGTCGAGAGTTGATTAATTCTTCATCCTGATAGCTAGCTGCTTAGGTGATTAGCATTATACCATAAGCTCAAATTTTGCGTGGTGTGAATTATATTGCACCATTTAAATGTGATGTTCAGACACTTACACTTTATTCCTCACATAAAATATAGCCGAAATGGTTCCTTAACTTACTCCTGATAACCAGTTTTACTGAGCCTAAAACTTAATAAAAGATCCTGTGTCTGAAAGGCACACCTACTAGATGTTCGCAATATGGATTAAATATGTTCTTGTGCCATGGCATAACTTCCTGAATAACTTTGTGGTTGTCAATAGCTTAACTGAGACCTATAGGGTATGTCCTCACTCTTTCCTTATCAATTAATTAGATTTTAACCCCGTAGTCCCTCTTCTGGTGGTGATGTTCCACATATAGATATTTTTCTGCCTTACAGCTTGTCTTCACTGTCCTAAATGAATCCTTCATTTTCTTCCTCAGATGGTAGGTACCTATATATTATATACTATATATAATGTTCTTATTGATGTGTAAAAATGTGTGACTAAATGGAATATGTTTTCGATGCAATTAAAACATCGATGGAACTTGAATCTTTTGTACTTCTGCACTAATATTTCGTCCTACTTAAATACGATTTATCTTAATATCTTGCGGCTAAATAGCCCGTTGACCCAGATATATCATATTCTATGCCTTTGGGGTAATTGAAAATTAAATTAGAGGTAGATGACCGATTTTTAGCTTTCTGTTAAATCAAAAGGTTTGAAATGTTGAAGGCTGTGTTTGATCGTTATTTGAGTTTTGTTGTGTTACTTTCCTAAACCTGAATGAGTGGAATGTTTTATTCTATGTTCCTGTGCTTTTGGGTCCCGATAGTATACAGACTGAAACAACAGAGTCCGGTGAGTGGCAAGCCGAGCAATTTCAAACGTTTGACGCTCATCACGCTTAATTGCCAGTACTACTCTGGGATTTGGTTAGAGTGCGTCAGGACATGCGCTATCTGAGACCATAGCTACTGATGTTGTTAAAATATTTGATGATTTTGGGTTGTTTATCTACAACCCACTACATCTTCCTTGTTGTTTATCAAAAACCTCTAGTAAGATTTCTTAATCCCCTGGGTGGTCTTCTTCTGTAATTGTTTCCCTGTTTTTAAAGCTTCCTGCCAAGCTCAAAGAATCAAGACATCAGCAACCTCCTGGTCCAACCCCCTTATTCTTCTAGAACCTCCTTGGTAGGGCTCTCCGAGTTATGACATCGGGCTTCTTCCTCTGTTTTCCTTGTGACAACAGAGACCATGTATCAGCAAAGATGTTTTCCTTTCCCGGAAAATAATGGATTTGGACAAGCTGTACTGCCGCTTAAAGTCGCTCCCAAGAACGACGAGCCACTTACTACTCTACTAACTTTCATTGTGTGGAGGTAACCTAGTGGGGCGGTGATCTGTGTAAATAATAATAAACTCCTGACCAACAAAAATGGACCGGGAAACTCTTGTATTCCCACACTCTGCATAGCCCACAATGTGTCTATGTATGGGATGCAATTGAGTAGTGATTTTAGTAAAAGATTCTGCATCGAGCTCGGATGAGTATAGGAGCTACAGTCCACGTGTATGAACGTAAGTAAAGCTGGTAGGCTTCGTTTTGTGTCTGCTCGCTTGTTCAATTCGCTGCGGCCGAGCACATGAGAACCTGGAGCCATTACCAAATCACGATGATCCTGTATGATCTTAGTAGTATATGTATATCATTGAGTTCAGAGACATTATATCACTATCTCTGTGCTGAGCGAGTTTGGGATCTTCTCGTAGCACTCGACCGACAACAACTGTGAGCTCGGGGAGATAGTCTCGCTGCGAGCT
>JABUQX010001117.1:10000-15000 GCA_015478945.1 Trachelipus rathkii
TTTCTTCCTGAAGTGGACAAGTATCCCTCCAATGTCCCATTTGGTTGCATAAAAAGCATTTCTTTTCAATGGGTTTCCTCTCGTTCTGCCTTTGGCCACCCATATCCTGTTGATCTTGTCTTCTATAACCTTGTTCATGTTGTCTGGGCCCTCTTCTTGATCCACATTCCGCAGTTCGATGTTCATTACTCCCACATCCCAGGCACCACCCATTATATTTTCGACATTCTCTTTTAAAATGTCCAACCCTGTTGCACCAGTAACATCTTTTTACCTCAGTATTATATCTTTCATTATTTTGCCTGGTGTATTCCCTTGTATTTGGTTTCTGCTGATACACTGGCTTTCCATAGCGCACTTTTTCTGCGTATGTCCCTTTTGTGTTTTGTTCTCCATTTAGTGTGGCCCATATTGGTATCCCTTCATCCCTTGATTCCTCCTCATCATCATCCAGGTCATCCTCCTCCTGTGCCCAGTTAAGCACATCTTTCCATCTTACTTTAAGGCTTTCTTTCTCATTTCCCATCCTTATTCTAAATCTCCTTGCCATCTTTTTCGGGAGACAATTCAAAAATTGTTTCTTCAATATTTGTTTGTCCCTATCTTCCTCTTTAGTGGCTGCCTCGTAAGTGGTTTGCACCCTTAACGCAAATTCAGCCACTTTTTCATTTTTTCGCATCTCCAACCTCCAGAACTCTTTTTGTAAATCTATCTGCTCGGTTTCTTTTTCCTCCTTGCACCAGCTTTTTAATCTAGCCACTATGGTGGTATATTTGACCTTAGCCCTGTATATACTATAATATGTCCTTAGTACGGGACCTTCTAAGAAATTTCTGAGTTCTACTGCCCAACGACTTTTGTCTTTACCCAATTGTTCCTTGGCATATCGTTCGTAATCCTCTATAAATGCCTCAAATTTCTGGACTTTTTCCTTCCCATACTTTAAAGGTTTCACAGCCTTTATATTACTCCTCCTAAATGACTTCATCACCTCCACCATCTCACCGGCCAAAACGATAATTTCTTACTCACTGCTTTAGTATGTTCCACACCTGACTCTTCCAATTCTATTAACCTTTTGAGCCATTTTTTTCCTCCCTGGTCCACTTCACTCTCAGCTTCTTCTATTTCATCTTCCGCTGTAGAACTTCCATCGTAGGTGTATTTTCTTTCCGCCCTCCTTCTCCTTTTCTTATTCTTCTTCTTTGGCTTGTTGCTACTGTGCTCATTTGTTACATCAAATGGGTCACTTGTTGCCCTCTCTGAGCTACTTTCCTCATCTGTTTCATACCGTGGTGTCTTCTTTGGGATGTTCCTTTGTTTGATGCTTTGATCATGGGTCAGCCTCCAATTTTGGTAGGCCTGATCCTCGATCCTCACTCTATTTTTTATGTTAAGACCTCCTTTAGGATCAGTCTTTTGTCCTGTCTGGGTAACTTCTGTTACCTCACTCTTCTGTGCTGTGGGTATCAGTTCCTCCTCTGTACGTGTGGGTCCTTTCTTACTTTTCAACACCTGAAATATTCCCTCTAATACCGTCAACATTCGATCAGTATCCAAGTTTTCATCTTTTGTTATGGCAACCTGGAACTTTTCCAAGTACCCAATTGCACTTACTTCTTCGGTGGGCTGCTTAGTCTCCTCCATGTTAATTCTATCACCTTGCTCCTTATCCTGAAATCCTTCCCATTTCAAATATAATAGTGAAACAAAGGAAAAATAATGCATTTACAACCAACAACAAGAAAAAATGCATATACTATAATATCATATATATATATATATATATATAACAAAATATATCCTTTATTCTGCCAACTGGAGTAAGAAAATACAGAAATTCTCCTTTTATGCTTTTCTTATAACGTCCCCTTAATGACTGAGACTCTCATCTGCTACCATCGAGCCGCGAAAATTCCAAAAGGAGAAAATATTTGTTCCTCCTCCTCTTCCTTAACAATTGTGCAGTAATTTCCCCTGGGGAACATAAAGAAAGAAAATCCACACGCGCCAAAATCATATTCCGCAAGCATACAACGATCACAGTAAACAGAACTTTCCTTGATACAATTAATCTGTTTAATACAAAGAACCCAACAAAAACTTGTTATCATTCCTACTGTTTCAAAAAAAACAAAAGTATACCTTCAATTGAAAAAGGAAAAGAAAAAAATTCGCTTATGTCATCAAAAAAAAAACAATACCCTATATATATACAAAAAAAAAAAACTTTCTCTTCTTTAACCAAAAAAGAACTGACAAAGAATGTTTTTTACCTTTAATTTAATTCCCCTATTAGTCCTCCTTTCGCTTCCACCACCAGCGATTTGTCCTCTTGTAAATTTTCTACGAGCCACCAGTGTGATGCAATTCGATCCTGCGTTGCAATGGGATTTTTGTTGCTACGTCTCTTTTTAAATGCGAGAGGCAAAGTTGCGTTCCTTTACAGAGGACTTTTCCTGTTACAGTGAAATAAGAACAAAAAGGATCAAAAGACACGAAAGTTGATTTTTCCTATATATAATAAATAATATGGATAATTACGTATTTTCAATATTAATCCTATCTACCTATGGCTGTTTTAAACTTTAATTTATACACACCCTATTACTAACCTAAGCTAAATATTATATACAAATTTATTTCGAAACAAAATATACAGTACAATGTAAACCCGGGTTATGTTTATTATTTACAAATTCAGTTTTAAATTATTTATAAAAGTTACAAGAGCAATACTTCCTTTTTAACGTCGTTATTCAGACGAATGATCCTTAGGAAGGTGCTCTTTACTCCTTTGAATAACCTTGATCCACTGACACACGACCTGTGTGACTTTTCGACCTTGGGAATCTTCCGTGGTCTGTTTTTTAAACCTCAGTAGCTAACCTAGGGTTAACTTGGGCCTCTAAATTTAGCTGGGAGCTTAGTTGGCTATTAATTACAGCCTTGGCCTTAATATCCGGTCGTGACCTTATTGGACTTAACCTTGCGTCTGGGTCCGATCGGAATCCAATTCTTGAGTTGGGTCCTAGACTCAGCTCTGAACTCGGCTGTAAGCTCGGCTCTAACCTCGGCTCCAAACTCGTCTCCCTGAAAATCATAAAATAACCAACCATTAATTATTGGCTCACTAATAGCAAAATATAAATTTAATAACGCCAATGAGTTTAGTCCATGCTAATCGGAATACACAATCCAAATAATCGTTACCGAATAAGTATTAATAATAATAATAATAAAATAATAAGTAGATAAAATATAATAATAATAATAATGATAATAATAAAATAATATAATATATAATAATAATAATAAAATAATAATAATAATAATAATAATAATAATAATAACAACAATAATAATAATAACAACAAGTCACAGCACTGCTATAACCTAAATAAATCAAGTCATAGCACCGCTATAACCTAAATAGAACGCATTCCTACAAACACAAATTCTCTATTCACTTTTGTATATATCCATTCGTACTTGCACATATACTAATAAAAATAAGGGAACGTAATAATAATAATAATAATAATAATAATAATAATAATAATAATAATAATAATAATAATAATAATAATAATAATAATAATAATAATAATTAATAATAATAATATAAATATAATCTGATTTTAACCTATACCTTCGTCCGCAACTGTAACCTAAATTGTGTGTGCGCCTCTTTTCTCAAATGTGAGCCTCTCATATCTTAAAAGATCCTTATTATACCTTTGTATGCGTTTTTAATTATGTACGTATCAATACCCACACACACACATGCACACACACATATATATATACGATTCCTCCTTTAAATCCTTTTGGCTATCTTTTCCTATAGATTACTATGTCAATTCTTACTCTAAACTTTCATTTATCATTGACTATTCCTTAATACAACGTTTCATTGTCCTTTAGAACGCAAAAGATCCCATATATAAAATTTTAACAATATTTCTTTGGTAATTCCTCGTATTCTAACAATGTCTCCTAGTTTATTCGTATCTAATTTTCCACAATTTACGCTTTAATATTGTCTATATTTTAATTAAACTTAAACGTTATTTCGTCAAATCTAAACAGCAAATCATAAATCCTATTCCTACTTTTAGATTTTAAACTATCGTAAACATCGCTTTATATTTAACTATACATACCAATTTTTTTGGGAGAATTTGTCCTTTATAAAGCTGGAATCACAGCTCGTAAATAAATCCTTGGAAAGCTGATAATAACAACTTAGTAAAATCCTTATAAAGTCGGCAATCACAATTTGTAATGACTCAGGCCACTTTTAAAGCTGGAATTCATACACAACTGTTACCGCGAACTTCTTTGAGAAAAAACGATGAGTTTTTCTTTAGCCTGGACCTTTTCTGCTTCGTAAACACATTGGAGGTGCTGCAAAATAGATGCATGTAGTCACAGCAATCATGACAATATTTAGTATATAGTATATATATATTATTATTATATAATATGCTTTACTCAGATTTGAATTACCTATTTAATTGAATATATATACTGTTTATTAATTTTTTATATATTTATATAAATATATATATATATACTATAACTACTATATATTACTACTACTAGACACAACAAAAACTCGGCCATACGTTCTCTCTCTTTATCTCGTCGGCGTTTCGATCTGCTTTCACCTCCTCCTCCCTTAAATAGAACCAATATATACAAACACTTTCAGTTCTGTTACTATACATTGAATATTTTTATTACACAGGCCAATCACAAAAGAGCCACCTAAAAAATTTACAATATTGATTCTCCAAATAAATTAGCCATTTTTCTACTTCTTTTTTTTTTAAAAGTCACACCTCAAGGGCATGAGCCTCATTCAAGGAGGCGGAACTCGCTTCTAGGTAGATCTTCTACCTAGGATCCGAAGACTAGGAATTTTGAACTCACGCCCTTTGCCATCGCGACTACCGTCGGTCTACGTTTGAGCCCCCATATATCCAGGCATAATC
>JABUQX010001117.1:20000-22500 GCA_015478945.1 Trachelipus rathkii
ATACTAGGCAGAACACTAGTAGGTATGGTGGCGAAAGGAAAAAATGTTATTGTTGTAACAAGCTAGGCCACATTAGAAGAGAATGTTGGAGGTACAATGGATGGTGCTTGCTATGTAGGAGTGATGAACATCGAACTACGTAATGCAGACCAAAAGAGGCTACATACGACGTGAACAACAAACTTTTGAAAGACAGGAACAAAATGCGGAAAGGCAATTCGAAAGAAAATGCTTTTTGCGCGAGAGAACAGGACATTGGAGGGATACTTGTCCTTTAAGAGGAGAAATTACAGAATTTATAAAAATGAAGACAGCACAAGCAACTTCGGGAAACGAGGTACCTCCGTCAGGACCAGGAATGAGTCGGAGCGAACCCCAAAAATAAATCATTTTTCAGAAACTCGCCCGGCTACCCAAGGTTGTGCTACATTGGACTCAGAGGCAGAAGAATTTATAAGTAGGCAAACTGAGGATGTTCAGGGTGCTCTACTACAAAAGGTACCCAGAATAAAAAGGAGGGAGATGGAGACGATAAATGCTATAACAGGGATTTACCATGCAGTGAGTAGGACTTATAATGAAGGTAAGCAAGGTATAAACATAACACCTTTATTGAAATTTATTGTAAAACTAAATAATATAGAAATGCAGGCTATAGTTGATTCAGGTTCTCAATATTGTATTATAGAACAGGAACAATTCAGGAGGATCCCAAATCCTGAAGCAACAAACAAGGGGATGAGACTAAGAGGAGTGGGTGACCCTCAGTTAGCTGTAGAATCCCATCAGACAGTGAAATTAAGGATCACTATAGATGATATTGATTATGGTTCTGCGGACTTCATTATAGTAGAAAGGCTGAAGGAAGGAACGATCTTAAGGATGCCATTTTTAATCCAAAACAAAATCAAAAATAGATGTAAGAAATGAATCATTCACAAGGTACGGGGAACATAATACAAAGGAACAGGTATATCTTACTGAAAGACCTGGGAACTGTGTGAGGGTCGTAACATCCCTATCTGTATGCACCATGGAAGAGGTTACAATCACAAATAATGATTGGATCCCAGTTAAAGCAAAATGGGACTCACAGAGGATTAGGCCCAGAAAGGGTAGATATTATGACATCAAACCAGAGGAATTGTTGGTTGAGGGGGAAAAACACAACCGAAGAGGATATAACAAGAGGTTTAAGGTACTACCAGGATTAGTAAAATGGAGTGCAAAAGAAGGAAATATATTAATAAAGAAACTGAAAAGGAGAAAAAGTGGGAATAGCTCACCTAGTACTCGACGAGGATAACCTGCAAAAATATGAAAATAGAGGATGTACAGTAAATACAATGGTGCGAGAAACAGGAAAACAAGGAGCCATTAAGGAAGAATGAACGAAAGAAAAACTGGAAAAGGAAATCACTTTTATGGAAGAATTAAAACAGGAAAAACGAAAGAAAATCATAGATGTTCTGTATAAGCAAATAGGAGTATTCAGCAAAGGAACTTCGGACGTGACTGAAACATCTATGACACCATATAGGATACGGTTGCATGACTACACTCCTATTTATCAAAGGGCAAGGAGGTTCGATCAGAAAACAAACGAGGAGATCGAAAATCAGGTCCGGGAGTTATGTTTAAAGGATATTGTGGAGCCATGTGCGGCAGAATAGAGTTCTCTAGTGGTACCAGTCAGGAAGAAGGATGGAACGCTTCGTCTGTGTGTGGACTATCGGCGCTTAAATAAGGTGACAGAGGCAGACAGGTTCCCACTGGATAACATAACCGAAATTATTTTTTCATGCCATGGGGTGAAATACTACACTTGCCTGGATTTGGTGAAAGGATACTACCAAATGCAGTTGGAAGACGATAGCAAGGACTTCACCGCATTCTCAACGGTCAGTGGACAATACCGGTTTAAAAGGTTGAGCTTCGGATTGAAGAATGGGCCTGCAGCATTCCAGAGGGAAATGCAAAGAATATTAACAGGATTTAGCCGGGATAAAGTAGTGGTGTATGTGGATGACGTCCTACTAATATCAAAGGAATTTGAGGAACATCTGATATTAATTGAACAGGTCCTACAACGATTTTGCGAAACAAACGTCAAAATCAAGATTAACGGGCAGCTGGGTTCAAAAAGAGGTAAAATTCTTAGGTCATATCCTCAGCAGAACAGGGATAAGGAAACTTACAGAATTTATGGACCAGGTGGACAAATTAGAAAGACCAACTAATGTGGGAGAACTAAGGCAATATCTGGGAATGATAAACTTCCAGCGAAAATTCATCAAAATTTGTTCAGGAGTGGCAGCATCTCTTAGTGCGTTAAGAAAGGACAAAATCGAATGGACGGATGAAAGGATCAAGGCTTTTGAACGCTTAAAAGGAATGATGAAAGAATTAGTGGAACTGGCATTCCCAAACTTCTCAGAAGGTAGTGAAAAGTTGGAACTCTATGTGGATGCAAGCGGATTTGGCATGGGTGCAGGCTTGT
>JABUQX010001117.1:27500-35000 GCA_015478945.1 Trachelipus rathkii
GCAATCTATTTGTAAAATTTATTGGAAAGTTAAATAAATAAAATAACATAAGGGTACGAAAACATTATTATGAGAATTATTATAATTAAATATATATAATAATGAGTAATATGAACCTTTTCCAATAGGAAATGATCTTTTAGTACAATAAATTATATATGTATATTGATATATAATACATAATATATAAAAATATATATATATATATATATATATATATATATATATTATATATATATATATATATATATATATATATATATATATATATATATATATATATCCCTTTCGTAGGTGTATTGGCTACGTTAGTACTTAGTAAGTTAGGGGTATTAAAGAAGTAAGTTTAAAGGAATCGTATACGACGAGTTTTCTTCGTTCGTCGAATACAAGTCTACTGTTTTTTTTTAAGAAAAATCCTCATTTGGATTCTCAGACCAATCGATGCTTATCATCATACAATTCATTACGGTTTCTGACAGCATTCGCTATTTCTTGTGTCTTACTTAGTATTCGGTTCATAGTATGAACAATCTTTTAACCGAGGCTATCGTTACAAGGATGACAAGAAAGATTTCACAGAGCTTTTGGTAACTTGCAATATCCCAACGTCGCTTCCAATATTTTCGGCAACAATGGGCTTTCATCTGCTTTAAATATTCGGCTTTCGAACATGGAATTGATATAAAAATTGAAGGAATTCAGGTCAGCTAGTACACCTTCCGCATTGAACATCCGAAATCTGTCACAAAATTTTCTAACTTTCAAAACCGGTAAATTTGTTAATGACTGAAACGTCTTAAAGCGACTAGCAAATATCATTATATCAATTGACTTGTCGTTGAACCTTTCTTCAATTTCTTCGATTACACTATCGCAGTATATTTTCATCCCTTTAAATGCATTTTTCTTATCTTCAATCAGCAATCAGGCGCACTTCAGATGCAAACTCCTCCATTATTTCACACCGAACGTTTTTTTGTAAGTCACTATTGACGTCTCCACACTGATTTTCAATATTTTGCAGGTGCAATTTTGTTCCAGTAATTAGGGGGATGACTTTGGTCATACTAAAGTCCTTCTTTTTGCAAAGCATTGCTAAGATAAGAGAGAGTGCACTAAGAAGTTCATTCATTAATAACAGGTGACAAGGAAACTATCATTTCTGATTTCCAGCAAGATGCCCCCTGCCAGTGATGCAAGGTCTGTCCCTCCTTTGTGATATGCTTCACAAGCCATCAAAATTGACTTTAGGCTCCTGAAGACAGCATTAAACTATCTTATAATGAGAGAACCATCTCACTTCAATGCCATCCTGGAATTATGAGGATGGATGCGTTGATTATGATTCGATATCAATGCAAATATTGTCTTAATTTTGGCGACTTGCTAAACAGTTTGTAAATGTCTTTCCAAAATATAAAAAAAAAGTTTGACACTTCGGTTTTTATTCCTGCAGGAGGCTGCTGCCAGGGACAATATATGTGTTTTACAGTGTATATAGAGAATTTCTTTGTTTGCCTCTTCGAAAGCCTTTCTTACAACCCCAACTTTTCCAGCTATATTTGAGAGCAACCAATCAAATTCAAAGTAATAATGTTGTCATAAAATTAAAATCAAGATCAGTCAGCTCTTTATGAATAGCATTTGCAATTTTCTGCTTTTCCATTGGGTATTTAACAATTGACAAGAACGTTTCTACGGGTTTTATCCTCCACTACTCTGAAATGTTTTTTTCAAATGTTTTTTTTCAAGCTTATCCTTCAAAACTTCGCCCATACATAACAGAAGTTCACCGGCATGTCCTTGCTGCTGTAATTCGACCTATCACTCTGATCTTTACACCATGTTTTAAAATCATCATTCAATTTGTCCAAAATACTTTCAATCAAACTCTGATATTTAGTAGTGTGAGCTGCTTCTTCCTTTACCAAAAAATACAACCCTCGCAAAAGTATTTTTAAACCTTTCCTATTTAAGTCTCTTTCACTTTCACTCTGTTGAACAATTTGAGCGTGAATCGGTTTCTTCATAGCCTGTCTCCTGAGGTTTTCCATTTTTACACTTATAGTGTGAGCTGAAGAGTGTTCATGCTTCTTTAATTTCCCATTTTTTCCTAAAGCTTTTTGCAAGTTGTGAATGGAACGTTATGAATATCACACCTGTCTTTTTGTTTAACATTTGCATAATTTTTCATGAAATTTTGGCACAGTTTACAAAATGCGCCTCCTTTTTCTTCCTGTTTGCCAGCCAACTATATTTCTGTTCCCATTGTTTATTGTAGTAGCGCTGTTTGTCAGACAATTTGGCGTAATGTGAGCTAGATGATCCTGCACATTTATTTTCAACATTCTTTAAATCAGTAGGTTTAATTTGTGAAAATTGATACGTTTGCGGCGTTTCCTCTTTCAGTTTTTACTAGGTCCTGCTGCTGTGCTACTGAAATAAGAGACTATTGTTTTCCTCATGATCCCGAAAAGAGAAGAGGTACCTATGAAAAGTTAAAAAAAAGATAGCGCCACACACCCACACCCACACACACACCACACCCACACACACACACACACACATATATATATATATAATATATATAACTATATATATATATATATATATTTTATATTATATATATATTATATATATATATATATATAATATATATATATATATATATATATATATATATATAATATATATATATATTGTAGTCTTCTTATTTTATATTTTATTCAATAACTCTCTCTCTCTCTCTCTCTCTCTCTCTCTCTCTCTCTCTCTCTTCTCTCTCTCTCCTCTCTTCTTCTTCTTCTTCTTCTTCTTCTTCTTCTTCTTCTTCTTCTTCTTCTTCTTCGCTCTAAGCTTTCCCGCCTTCGCTCCAGAGGGCGCTCTTACGCTTGTTGTCTTCCTATCCTTCTTGTCGTCGCCATTTTGAAGCATACAACGTTATTTCAACGCTCGTGGTATTTATACTAAAAGGATTTTATTTGTGACTCTTCCAGTGCTGAAATCTTGATGGAGGGAAGGTTTTTTAATTCATCGAGTGTGTTTTAAAAACAATATTGACATTGCCTCATATTTTTCTTACCATCTTTTGAAAAGTTCATGGGTTTACTTGATGCTGATGACAATTCCTAGTCTTAATCAACCTTCATACCAACAAAGACCCGATTTTTCTTCAACCTCCTTGGAGCCGATCTCCTGCACAACCTTCAACCCCTTCATTCTGGTGACTCCCGTCGTGAAAGAACAACCTCCTGGCCTACACGAAGCCCTCCAAGACGTGTTTTTCACAGAACGCAATTCTCCGGATTTATAATAATTTTTTTCAATATTTTACAATATTTTACGTCTATAGATAATATTTTTATGAATTTTCTGGCCTATTGTTCGGGCCTCATTTCAACATTATTCGTTATTTTCGGGGTCTGCAAAAAAATAACAGGCAGATTTGTAAGGTGAAGTTGCCTTCCCCACCATTGTAATTATTTTTTTTATTTTTTTTCGGGTTTTTCAAGCCCCAGTTTTTATATTTTAGACTTAAGTATACCTTACTAATTTTAAGTTATTTTAGATTTAGTTTAGCCAGTATAGGCAGATTCGCGGCAGTGTTCCCCTGCCAGCCGATTTATAATATTTTCACATTAATTTTCGTGTGCATTTTTATGAATATGTCACCTATAGACGGTGAAATCACTCAAAATATCATCGAAACTTGGACCCCTGAACGGACTCAAACCACTACTTACAATGGTAAGCTTATAAATAGGTTAGGTGTCACAGATAGTGATATAGCTAGGAATTGTTTGAAACCCTGTACTTTTCTGTTAAACACTCCTGCCATCTTTTGAAGTCGCAAGACATGGTGTATTTTAGCGCTGTATCTTCTTATGGTGATTACCCTTTTTCAGACTTTTCTCTTTTCTTCAACTATGCCTCTTCTTTCCTCTTCCACTTCGTCCTTCCATTTTCCCCTCCGGCTCCGGCTTTCCCATCTTTTTTGCTCCTGCTCATCATCCTTCAACTCCGGTTGTTACTTCGTTTACAGTTCCGACTGCTGCTCCAATTTCGGCTCTGGCCGCCACTTCACTTTCGGCTCCGCTCGCCGAACTTCCTTTTTAGCAATTAAGTCACATACATTTTATTGTCGTCGATATTACAGCTTGGACCAAAGGTCGAGAGTATGTCCGTTGTTGGGATCACGCTTCCGAGTTTCTGAACCCACGTTTTCAACTGACATGACCCCTCCTTTTGCGTTCATTACCTCCGTTCGTCCACGCCTCCTACTTCCTACTCTCCTCTTTCAGGACTCCGTCCCGTGAGGGGGGGGGGGAGGGGGGGTAAAGAGTAGTCTCCTTATTTTATATTTTATTCAATAACTCTCTCTCTCTATCTCTCTCTCTCTCTCTCTCTCTCTCTCTCTCTCTCTCTCCTCTCTCTCTCTCTCTCTTCTTCTCTCTCTCTAAGCTTTCCCGCCTTCGCTCCAGAGGGCGCTCTTACGCTTGTTGTCTCCCTCCTCCTTCTTGTCGTCGCCATTTTGAAGCATACAACGTTATTTCAACGCTCGTGATATTTATACTCTTCCAGTGCTGAATTGTTCGCCAACTAATCCTATGTTTTGCTATAATTCATCGAGTGTGTTTTAAAAACAATATTGACATTGCCTCATATTTTTCTTACCATCTTTTGAAAAGTTCATGGGTTTGCTGATGCTGATGACAATTCCTAGTCTTAATCAACCTTCATACCAACAAAGACCCGATTTTTCTTCAACCTCCTCGGAGCCGATCTCCTGCACAACCTTCACACCCCTTCAATATATATATATATATATATATATATATATAATATATATATATATATATATATATATATATAATATATATATATATATAAATATAATATAATATATATAGTTTTGTTTTTTTGTGTGTTCATTAATGTTTTCTTACTCTGTTTCAGCGTTCAGTAATATTTTTGTAATAATTCGATCACAAATTTAGAAATGCCAACTCCTTATCTAATAGGACATTTTCCTCGCGAAAGATATTATAGCAAGTACCCATTTTCTCAGATCCAGAAATTTAACAACTTTGCTATTTTATGGCCTTATCTACCATGTTTCCATGTCAATCTCCGCCATTCTTCATATTTCTTCCAATACTCCCTGTTCATCTTCTCAATTTCTTCTACTCCTTTTACAGACGATAACGTTTCCATTAAACTATTTATGGTTCTTATACTTCCTGCACCATACTTCATATATTCAATTCTCCTTCTACGTCGATCTTTCTTCCTCAACTCACTTCTGTACATTTTACCCTTTGATATGTCTTCTTTCGCTTATACATCGAACCTCTCCTACAAAATGGCTCACTACTTCTTTTATTTATCCTACACTTACGTATTAAAATTTCACTTTTCATGAAGTTTTCAACATTACCACTCTTCCTTTTTGTATAATATATTATTCTCGTTTGATGATGGAACATTTTTATACTATAATAGTTATCACTGTTTTCTTTCTTTCATTCATCGTTCTCATGTATTTTCTCACAATCTTCTTACTTTGTAACACTTCTTCACGCCTCACTTTTCTAACATTTTCATTTTTCCCTCGTAGGTGTAACGTATCTTCTGCTCTAATCTTAGTGATGCTCAAGCTTTCTTTCAGTATAGGGAACTGAATAATATTTAATAAGTTGATATTTCCTTCATTTTCAGTATCCAATATAACTGCCGAAGCACCTACTTCATTCCGATGTTTCTCCTCTCCCTCTTCTTCATTACTTTCTTCTCTCACATTATACTTTTTCAGCAGATTAATATGATACGTTTTCACTACCTCCCCTAATTGTATTCTGTAGTTGTCTTTACCGTATGGTTCGATAACCTAATACGGTCCACCCAACGCATTAACATTTTATTATTATTCATTGGGAGTAATACCAACGCCATGTCTCCCACCTTCAATTTCCTACTCTTAGCACCTCTGTCATAGTATCTTTTCTGTGCTATTTGAGCCTTGGCCAAGTTTTCTCTCGCTAATTTTAGTGTCTCATTAAGCCTTTTCTGCAAGTCGAAAACATACTTGTACGTCGACCTTGCCTCTTCTGGGTTTATATCTCCCTCCCAAATCTCATGCAATATCTGCATTGGACCCCTCACAGTTCTACCATACAGCAATTCGAATGGCGAGAATCCTGTAGAAACCTTTGGTTCTTCCCTATATGCAAAGAGTAAAGGCTCTATGAACTTGTGCCATCTTCTTGCTTGCTCACAGCACATTCTCTTCAGCATTGTTTTTAATGTTCCGTTGAATTTTCCGTCAAACCTTGGCTCATTGGGTGATAAATACTAGAAAATCTCTGTCGAACGTTCAGCATTTTCGTCACATCTCTCATCAGTGTAGACGCAAATTGTCTCCCATTGTCGCTCAATATTTCTTTGGGGACACCTAACCTCATAAAAATATACACCAGGCTATCTGTCACCTTCTGGGCAGATATGTTCTTCAGAGGAACTGCCTCTGGATATCTCGTGGCGGTATCAGCAAGTGTCAGGACATATTAATGGCCTTCTGAAGATGGTGGAGCGATGGGTCCTATCAAATCTATTATAACTCTTTGAAACGGCTCTTCGATGATCGGCATAGGGCACAACGGAACTTTTGTGACTCTCCCTTTTGAACACATCCGCTGACAAATGTCGCAAGAATAACAATGTTTAGTTACGTCCTGATATAAATTTGGCCAGAAAAATTGTTGCGTAATCTTTCCCATTGTTTTCTTAACTCCCTGGTGGCCTCCAAACACCTCATCATGCACCACCCTCAACACTTTATTCCGGTACTCTTTTGGTACCACTAATGGGAATCTTTCAATTTGATTCTCTATCACCCTTTTATATAATATGCCATTTACTAACACGTATTTCTTTTCATCTTTTTCCACCGATCTCCATATTCTTTGTAAAGTATTGTCATCTCGCTGTCGCTCCTTAAAAACTTCTCTGTCGCGCATTATTTCTACAATCTTTTCATCCTGCGCCTCCTCTATTTCATTCTGAGCTGCAACGTTCTGTGTCTTTAAACTATTTACATGTGGCACTAAATTATCCTCTTGTGTGGCACTAACTTCCATATTGTCATGGCACTCACTATTGACAAAACTATTTACAAAAGATGTCATGGGGACATCAGATACCTTGGTATCACTTTCATTAATAACATGTGGCACCTCAGAAATAATAACTTTTTCTTCTTTTTCAGTTGCTACTTTTTCTATAGTAGAATCTTGGGACTTCTGGTTCATGCACACCTGTGCTTCCGCGGGTGAATCTGTGCTCTCTTCGGCTATGGTTATATGTTGCTGACTAGACGGTTCTTCCTCCATTATCTTTTCAACTTCCTTTCTCACCCTATCTCGAATATAATCTTGCTGGACGACGTTGCGCTTCTCTCTTGATTCCTCAAATGAATCCTCATCAGCTCTCTCTACTATG
>JABUQX010001117.1:40000-70410 GCA_015478945.1 Trachelipus rathkii
ATCTCTTCGGCCTCCTTTTCCTCTAACTCAACCCTGGACGATTCTGGCATTCCTCATCCTCCTCCTTCTCCTCTCAGGTGTAAAATATGCCTTTGACTGTGATTACATTCGATCGGGTGCATGGGCTCTGAAAATCTGTGAACGTCAGGAAGGCGGGTGCCCGGGTGGCATCCCTTTCTGAGTCTTGATGGAGTGTGCTTCTGAGCAGGCTCTGGCCGTCTCGTTCAACTATATTCTCTATTCATACTAACACTTTTCCATAATGTTGGAAGCAATGCAAGATGTCCAACCTATTCCGAAAAAGGAAGCCGCTCTGATCCTTCTAACTATGCCCTATAGCTCTTACTTTATTCTATCTTAAGATCTGAAACTCTTCTCAACACTCTCCTTCTTAGATCATTGGAATCCTGCATTCACTTCTTCCCGATCGCCAGTACCGGCTTTCGGCGCTCGAGTCTACTGGCGATATACTTTCTATCTTACTGATTTTTGGTTTTCCGCCCTTAGGAACTACGGGGAACTTGCGTGGTGGCGCTTGACATATCCAAAGCATTTTGACCGGGTATGGCACGGTTCACTGCTCTCCAAGCTCCCCTCCTTTGGGTTCCTCTTTCTCTTTGCTTCTTATTCTAGTTTTTCTTTCAAACGCTCAATATCGGCTGTTGTTGAAGGGGCGACTTCTTCTTCTTTTTTGTCATAGTGGTGTTCCTCGGGTTCTGTTTATCTCCTACTTTATTCTACTTTCATTAATGATCTTCTCCCTGCACATCTACTCTATTCACTCATATCCGATGACTCGACCCTTCATTCTTCAACTCATTTCAATTCTGCTCTTTCTTTTACTTCTAGAATTGCATCCGCGTTTAATCTTTCCGCATTCTATTCTCGCCTGATACTGGTAGAATTTTCCGGGTGGGGTCGTCCTGCACCTTGTGAAATCAATTCTTTAAAACTCAACTTCTACAAATCTCCCTCTCTTAAGGACACTTCTAACTTTCCTATCCTTTTCGACGGCTCTCGTCTCTTCTGTCGACAATATAAACATCCTTGCCTTAACATAACAAAAAATGTCTTGGAAACTCACATCACAACGGTTGCTAAGGCGCTCAAGAGCTGGGAGTTTCTGTTTAGATTGCGGAAGACTTTTTTTTCTCTCACAGTTACTCCAGTTTATCAAGGGCCCTCATCCGCCTCTTGTTGGAAGTACTGCTCTCACATATCTGTGGGGCTTCAGGTTTACCCGGCTTTTGGATAGGGTCGAGTCAAAGGCAAAAAGACTTATCAACTGTCCTGTTCTTTCTAGTTCACTTGACCTCTATCTAGCGGCCGTGATGTTGGTGCTCGAGGGAACTTCCCACTCGCGTGCCACCACCTTTAAGACACCCTCGTAGCACAAGGGGTGCTGTGTCCGGCAGCATGAGTTTTGTGTGATATCAAGCAACTTCCAGACTAGTTCGATTGGCGGTGCCTCCTTCTTTTCCTGCACCTCTGTTCTGTGGAATTCTCTCCATTTTCTGTGTCTGCTGAATTAATCTCCTCACTTTAAAGCGCGTCTGTGCTCATCTGCGTAATTTGTGTTAGTTTGAATTTTGTTGTTTTTAACCACCCCTCCTTGAATAGGGCTTTGCCCGTGAAGCGGTGGTGATAACCGTAAAAAAAATCAATTGACAGATTTAAGACACCTAAATCTTTTAATAAAATAAAATCAATAAATTAGAAGGCTGAAAATAAAAACTCAGGTATATTTACAATATATATATATATATTATATATATATATATATATATATATATATATAATATATTATATATATATATATAATATATATAATATATCTATATATATATATATATTATTAATATATATATTTATATATAATATATATTATATATATATATATTATATATAATTTATATATATATATATATAATATATATATATATATATATATATATATATATATATATTATATATATATATATATATATATATATATATATATATAATATAAATATATATAATATATAATAAAATTAAAAAAATAAATATATATATATATATATATATATATATATATATATATATATAATATAAATATATATATATATATATATATATATTATATATATATAAATATATTTAAATCAAATATATTGAAAAATTATAATACAAAATATTAATTAAAATATATAGACTGATAAGTTTTATAAACAGTACTTTATATTTACCCCAAAATATATTTAGAAATAAATAAATTTAATTTTGATTGTTTATTTGTGTGCCACGAAATCAGCTGTCTTAAACGATCCCGTTTTCTAATTTAATTTTCTGTTGAAGACAGAAGATTAAATTATGAAAACATTTATATATTTGAAACCCAAATAAATAAATAAATAAACGTAGCACAAAATAAATTTTAAACTCTTTATATTTAATATTAAAAAATATTATTAAAATAATTTGCAATAGAAATATTTTGTATGTATGGACTTTACCTGGTTACTTCTAATGTCTAGACGCATGTAAGCGAGAAAGCGTCTGCTGTGCATCCAATCGTGTCAAAATAACGCACACAAAAATTTTACCACAAAAGAAAAATTAATAATATTATTTATCACTTGATAAATAATATTAGGTTAAGCACAACTGAGAACATTTAAATAATAAATCACTAAAATTGCTTTAAAACACCACAATATAAATTAATAATAATATTTACACTGAAAAACATTAAATATACGCTAGCTTGTACGAACGAAATATCATTACTAATCACAACACTTTGCAATAGCGAGAATTTAGATTCCAGTATAACCAACACAACAACACATCCAAGACCTCAGAGCAAAGATGGGAGAAAGGTTGCGAAAATGCTGTGCACGAGTTTTTATATGAGGAATAGTATACTAGTTTACCTAACTATCCAATTACAAGCTAGCACAATTAGAATGTAGTCAAAGCAGTTGTTAGAAAAAGAGGTGTTAAAAAGGTAGATAAAACAGAAGTCTCACTAGATGAAGAAAGTTCAGGTGAAGCAAATAGATTTTTTATATGAAATGAGGATAGATTACTAGAAGGACTATAAGAAGAATTAGAAGAAATAGGAGAAGGGGTAGGTAACACAATAGAATGTATATAACTTCCCATTGTACTATATATATATATATATATTATAATATATATATATAATATATATATATATATAAATATTATATATATATATATATATATATATATCTATATATAATATATATATATATATAATTATATATAATATAATTTTAAGTATTAAGATTGATCTATATAATATATATATATATATATATATATATATATATATATATATATATATATATATATATATATATATATATATATATATATATATATATATATATATATATATAGTTAAATACGATTGTTTCAGTGTAAAATTGTATATACACAAATAATAATAATAATAATAATAATAATAATAATAATAATAATAATAATAATAATAATATAATAATAATATAATAATAAATATAAATAATATAATAAATATAATATAATAATAATGATAATAATAATAATAATAATAATAATAATAATAATAATAATAATAATAATAATAATAATAATAATAATAATAATAATAATAATAATAATAATAATAATAATAATAATATTATAGATAATAGTATATATAATAATAATAATAATAATAATAATAATAATAATTATAAAATCATCAAGAGAACCAAGAAATGCAATTTCATCTCATAAAGTAAGGCTCTATCAAATGAATTTAATTCTTGTTTCTCCTAATAAAATATATTCACAATTTATAATACATATATATATATATATATATATATATTATATATATATAGATAAACAAAGTGGATAATAGAGTTATATTTCCACCAATTTGAAAGATTCAGGTTGCAAATCCCTTTGAACTGGTTGCAGTTCACGTTATGGCCATGCCAATGACCAAAAGACTAAACATAGCTTGCTTAGTGGCTGTGGACCACTGCAGCAAATGGGTCGCGGTCAGACCACTAAAGGACAAATCGGCTAGGAGCGTCGTAGAGGCATTTAAGGCCAAATGCTACCAACATTTTTGAGGCCTCCATACAAGGTACTGACGGACAATGGGGTAGAGATTCGAAGCAGCAGGTTCAAGGAGATGCTTCAGGTATACAACATTGACCATATTTTTAGCAGCCCGTACAAACCATCATCTAATGGGGCAGTGGAACGGGTCAATCGTACCTTTGCGGAATTCCTTAAGAACACAGCAACAAAGGATCAAGAATATGACAGTTGCTTACCTAAGGTGGTCATGGTGTATAACAATACAAAGCACTCGGAGCTAGGAATAACACCGGCAGAGAAACCTTTGATGCAGACACACCGAAGAGGAAAGGTATTACCAATCTCCAGGTAAGAACAGGGTAAATGGAAAGAGGGGCACCCAAACTGGTTACCTTACGCAGTAGGAGTCAAGGTGAAACGGAAAATTATCTCAGTGGACAGGTCTTTGGAGAAGAAACTGAGCGAAAGGTACGAAGGTCCCTTCACAGTGATCAAGGTAATTGCAGGAGGGATGACTTATGATGTCGAAGGTAAAGGTAAAATAATGAGGGTACACTATTCACACTTGAAGATATGGGCAGATCCACCTGAGTACTTACAACAGTATTTTAAAAATGAGGAAAGAGAATATCTCCCAGAGGTTGAACACATTGATGAGATGGTAACAGAGGATGAAGAGGAAGTATCATCAACATATACAGTGTACAGTGAACATTCAAGAAGAACAGCAAGAAGTAAGAAGCACGGGACAAAAACTAAGGATACATGGGATCTCTTGGAGTTAGCTATAGACAAGCCTAACCCATAGGAAGGAGATAGGAATACAGACAGAGGATTTAAAGGAAGACAAGACGACTCAAACAGAGACGGGTCTTGCGTCGTCACCTATGAACACCAGTGAGTTGTTGGACTGGATAGACTCAGCGCAAGAGGATGTGAATTCGGATGATGGATTTGATTTGCGGAAATTTGAGAGAGTACTAAGGTTTCCTAATAGCTGCTATACAATAGGGATAAATATTTCAGATGTTAGTAATGAAGAACATGAAGAGGTTTCAGGAGGAAAAACACCGAAGCTGAGTGAGGAGATAAAGGTAAGCAATATTGCTGAGGATAATTTAAACATTCCTTATTATACCTCCATGTCTATCCACGAAGAATTGCAGGAAGTAGGTGAAGACCAAGGACGAATGATGATAGGATACAACTTGTACCAGATTATGAACATTTCATGTAGTGTTTTTAATTTTAACGTCTTTTCGATTCTGGATAACATTCATCTGTACAAGTTTCTAGAATTGTCACCAATCTAGAAACTTTTCTACATAACCAGTGTACAGTGTACATAATTTATAACGAGTTCACAGCAAAGCTCGGCTTTGATCAAGGATGAATAATCATCAATAATAATATGAATGAATGTCAATAATAAATAATAAATAAAACGTGAACACAAATAATAATAATATATGGTAAATTGAAAAGTTTATAAGATAAAAGGATAATGGAAACTAAGGATGAACATTAGATCCATAATAATAAATAAGAGTAAATTAAAATTGTTTGGTCAAGCGATCAGTCAGCAATGGGGTCAGTTACAATCGTTGATATTAATTTTAAATAATTAATATAATAAATTAAATAATAATAATAAAATAATGAATATAATCAATAATAATAATAATAATAATAATACACATCAAATAATAAATAATATGAAATAGATAAATAAATAATACATAGCATACGTTCATGATTAAAGAGTTCGAATCGGAGTCCCAATAATAATAATAAAATTAATAATAAGTAATAAAGATAAATATAATAAAATGAATATATACATATACAAATTAGAATACATAATATCAATATTTATAGATATAATGATCATGATAAGATATTACAAATAATAATTCATATAAATAATAAATAATAATAATGAACTGAATAAAATTAAATAGAGATAATAAAATTTCATTCCTTTAAATTTAATAAATAAGTACTAAGTAATAATACTTTACGGTAATAATTAAATAAAATGACATAATAATAAAATTAATAATACACTGATTAAATAAAATAATACAATAGAGTTATAATAATATATAAGTCCCATCGGTTACTGAATCAAGAATTTAAGGAAAATATGAACGCATGCGTTATTACAATTTACAACATAAATGATAAGTCCTTCTCTCTTTTAATCTTTTAATTAAATTTTGTCAGATACTTGCTATGTAGGTTATTTTAAGAGATACTTAGAAAAATCTTATATCATGAATACTAATATAATTCATAAACGGATACTGAATAGGAATGGTTATGATCTTTGGAGTCTATAGCGCTATTATAGCACAACGTGTTCATCTGGCATAGCTACAAGGTAGTTCATTCTACTACCTATATAATTTATATTGAACACCATTACGTTTGCATCTTATGACACATACTTTCATTAGTTATATTTCATAACCAGCCAAAGTAAATATATCCGATAATATAACATTATTACCGTTAGTGAAAGGAGAAAGTCGAGGATTACGGTGATCTCTGTACATACTTAATATATATTAATATATATTATTTAAGTTAATATATATATTTATAGTATGTATATTATAGTTTATATATATATATAGTATATAATTATATATATTATAATATATAGATATAATTAATAGTATATAATACTAATTAAGGGATGTACCTGAAGTATATACGTACGGTAATTAGGATATTCTGATGTGTATCTAGGTTAGTAATTTCGAGCTCATTTTTTATTGGGTATATCTAGTGTATCGGTATCTGGTAGTAGTAAATTTTATTACCGTAATATCGGTTATAGTTACCTGATACTTCATAAAGTTTAATGGTGATAAGAATTATGTAGAATACTATTTATAGATTGTACAATAATTATAATTCTGATTCGAAATATGATAGTAGACTAGTACTAAGTGTTAGCATATTTGAAATTATACGTGATTAAGCCTAGTTGTAATGCTATAAGACGAGAGTATATATTAAATGAGTGCTTATATATATAAATATTTAATATATGATGTAATATATAGTATATAATAATTATTATATATGTTATTATTAAGTATTATATATTATATATAAGTAGTGATTATATATATTATTATCGCAAATTGCTATTCTGAGGTACTAACATGCGTATAGTTGTAGTAATATTATCCGGTTGGTGACTCCAATAGATAGTTAATTCAATTCTGAAACTATACGATAACAATATATAAGAATGAAAGCTATAATCCTAGGGTCATGTATTATAACCCAATATCAAAGAATAAGGATAATGTTATAGGTGGTAAACTAGGGTTCACTCACCGAGTTATTAAGTATGAGAATAGAGATACTAGTTATATAGGAGTTCTAATCATTATATGACTCTCATAGTGGAGAGAACAAAAAATGATAAAGACAAAGAACAGAGCAACTGGTTATAGTACAGGTGATACCGCAATATAAAAGATCAAATAACGTGAGTACAACAATTGACTCCGTATTTAAATATAGAACAGCCCTTTGGAGTCACTAGTTGAACTCACATTAATATATTTATTTAAGAACTAAAGTAACTGAGGGGTCCAGGTGATATAGCCATACCTATATATAGATATAAAAGAATAAAGTAAATCTGGGAGCAGATGATGTAGCCGGAAGTATTAATATACCAGGAGGATCGGTAGGGGTCCGTGTAGGACCTCGGGACAAATATATATATATTGAGAGGAATATAACAGTTCGCGGTAGGACGTGGATAGCTGTAAACACTATCCAGCAGATACTTTGATGAATAACACAGGAGATATCTCTTACATTTTGGGTGTACAACATTAATCGAAGAAACACTTTAGATTCAATAATAAATCTATTACGACATTAGATAGCTAGTTATATCCAAAGCTCAATTTTTTTCCATACGGGCATTTCACAACTTTATTATAACTAGATGTATTAGCGTTTTCTCCAATCGTATAAGGGTTAAACGCAAGTCTACCACTTATCTACACATGATTATGCACATAGCTAGGCCATCTATTATAACTTTATTAACAAGATTTATCTTCTACTTTTTTAGTTGATCAATAGTATTTTTTTTTTTTTTTTTTTTTTTTTTTTTGTAGCCAATTTATTCGTGAGAGTGCGCACATGTGTTTATTTATACTTTTCTGGATCATATAAATTTCAATATATTTTAAAGAATTATCTTAGCAGTATAGGCGTTATATTACCCCATTTACAAATATTAGAGTTTTAAACTTAGTTTTAGCGTACGAATAATTTCCCTCATGTTCTCCTTGGTTTTCTGTATAATTATGTCTCTTTCCTCGAGTCGTCCTCTATATTTTTTGAGAGTGTGATGTTGTGTGTCGTGTGTGTGTTGTGTGGTTGTGGTGTGTGGCTGTTTCAGTATCGTGTGTATGGACGTACTATTGTGTGCTGTGATCATATTCGCAGATTTATGCTGCACCAAACGAAAAGGCTCTCTATATGTGACTTACCACATCACCAGGATGAGGCTATTAGTAGCATCAAGCGCTAACTCTGGCATCCATGGGAATACGAACTCTCTACACTCTAACCATATGTACTAGCATCTTGTCTGGAAACTCCCAGACTGTTTAAGATTTTCAACCCTCTAATCCGTTCTAATATAGTTCCACCAATATATCTTATTTTTCATCAATATTTCCAGTTTCTACTGAAGGGTGGAGTACCTATACCTAGTAAATATAAACACAAACCCCTATAACACGTCTCGGAGAATCCTCGAATCTCCTAACTCTTCGATGTTCTGTGTCCGTAAAATCTTTTCCTTTCTTCTTCATTTACAGATAATCTATGCTTCTGCTACTGTTCTCCACTAACAGAACAAATTTTCAGTGCCTTTTTTGATTACGTTCACAACTACTTCAGACTGTTTAAACCTTTCTCTTCATCTCATAATACTGAGGTCTTCTGTTTTAGGGATAATGTACAAATAACCCAACACCGAATCTGTTGGCCCAAGTATTCATCTACACATACTGATTTAAGTAAGAGGTAGGTAAGTCTCGACAGACATTTTAGCAAAGATCTCACGATCTGTAGGAGAGATAGCATGAAGAAGGAGACTTAACAGCACATTTCCGGACCTCGTGCCAAACCCGACTTTGTGAACATCTTGGACCTAATGGTTTCACGCCTACGGTCTCTTCTCTACACTTTAAAATAAAACCTATCCCTCTTACGCTCCTACGTGTAATATGTAGTAAATATAGACCCAACCTTATATTATATCTTTAATATTTATTATGTTATTCTTCACAAACATCTCCATCTACTGCCATCTATGGTTTTTACGCAATCTTATGATCGGCGATTTGAGGGGCATGGTCGATTGCTTATCATACGCTAAACTAAATATAGAGTGAGTCCAAGCTTTAACTCTTGAATTAGACCTTGTCAGCTTCTGCCGATGAAAGATGAGTGAACATGGATAACTTGTTGTGATAAGGGATGAGCATGAGTTTACATCTTCCTATCTTGACTAAATCTTTATCTCTTCAAAAATCATGGTTACCGATTCGTGCTTGTTCATCTGGACCATCTCCAGCCTAGAGACGCGCTATCAGGTTGGTAAGAAACATTCTCGTATCTCCTATCTATCACTCTCTTAGACCCAAATTTACATTCAGCCTTAAGAAAATCAGTTAGCTTAGGGTATATATAATAATACTTATATCAGACTCTTTGACGAGCAAGCAGGCAATTGTTCATTATATAACCTCGGAAAGTGCCGCAAACCATCCTTTGGTTCTCTTCACTGATCAATTTTTCTCTGCCTCTTGCTCATATTGAGAGCCTCTCAACAACTCTGTACAAAAAATATCTCCTATCCTCCCTTCTAATTTACGCTCCACTGAATGATTCCTGTTTGTATATCCAACTCGAAAAGAGCCAAATCATTCTCATAATGGACTGCAACATATTTAGCCCTAAAGACTACGCGGACTCTGCATCTAGATTCTGGCATTCCTCTCCACTACCTACTTCACTACTACGGATTACTGGAGGGTTCGTATAACGATAAGCCTGCATTAGAATTAAGACAACTACGAGGACGTGCATTACGGCGCTGCTGACAATCTATGAACGTTAGAGAAAGCGTGATGGACACCGGAAGGACATAACGATAAACATAAGAACAATGCAAACTTGAAGTGGTGTCGGTTTAGTCGGTGATGACCCACACTAGCCTAAATTCACTATTACTAATATCACTATCAACAAATACCAGAACTTCCCTCAGTGTTGGAAGCGCGCACTATGTTCCAACCTATTCCGAAAAAAAGGATGCGGCCTCTGATCATCTGAACTAACCATCAACCCCTATATCACGAGCTTATTAACCTCCTGTATTATCTATAGAATCAGAATCATGACAACCATGTGGCTTAAACGTCTGCAACTTCCTTAGATCCATCTATTCTTGAATAGACACATTAACTGTGGTTGCTCTTATGCCAGACTGCCAGCTCAACGTATAAGCAACGATCCAAAAAAGGCTGGACATACGAAGGAATTTTAACATAGGAACGAGAGTCAGTAGACGCCAATAATTTAAGCAGAAACAATTCATAGCTGCTTGTGTATGGCTCGCCTCACTTAGGCACATGGAAGCACTTGTCTCCGACCTTGATGCAATAGAATCAGGAAGATTTGGCATGTCACGTGCGGCAATTTCAGATGAATCAGGCGACTTCAAAAGAGCCTAAACAACTTGTGAGCTCTGCCACCGAGCTCGATCACACTAACTCCATATTCATGATGAGCAGTGCTCACTTTCTCCTATCTTTGCTTACTTCTATACTAAGTCTTACATAGTATGCATCAGCTCTAATGTATCGCACTGTGTTGCTAATAAGTGATTCTCCAAATGGGCATCTCAAACTTTCTTCAGATTCGAACTCAGCGAAACAATACATATAATTATCCGTGTTGAGATCTAGAGTAGGGGTGTGCTATCGTCATGTCGACTTCGTTCTGTCGCTATTCTTCATAATTTCCACTCTTATTACACCTCACACTATTCTCTCTCTGCAACCCTCAGCTTGATTATATGTTCACTTCATCTGCAAAATTCTACAAGCCCACATAAAGATCACTCCTAAATGACCGTGATTCGGATTAGTCAGACGCGGAGAAGCGGAGCTTAACGTACTCACTGCCCACACCTTTCAATCCAATTACTATTTCTAAATATCTGAGTCCTTATTACGTTTTTATCTTCAAGAATTGTAAACTTTCTTCGGTCTTTAATCTTTCGGATTTATATTAATATCCGGATGATTACCTTGAGATATAGATAATGATACAGGGTTGGTAAGTTACTAAAAACTTGTGAATCTTTAACTTATCCTTTATAAAACCAATACTTACTACAAAATCTCCCTCTCTAACATACCTTCTAACTTTCCTCACTCTTTCGACTGGTATCTCTCGTCTCTCCTGTTTGCACAATATTATATATAAAGACATCCTTGGCCTAACTTAATACATAATCCAAAAAAGTTGTATTTTGGAAAACCCCAAATCAAACAGTGAGTTGTCAATTAGGCGCGGTGCCTACAAAGACATATACTGGGATGTAATCTGTTTAGAATTATCTATATATTAGGACGATAACAACTTTTATTTTATCCTCTTCTCAGTCACACTATGTATCCCAGCTAATCAAGGGTCTCTTCTCGCTTGTCTGGCAACTGCATCATTTGTAATATGTACGTTGGTTGCCAAATATTAATTCACTCAAGAAATAAGAAGAACGCAACTAGGGGTGCAATGTAACCCCAATATAAAAGAATAAGTGAATTGGGGTAACGTAACGCCCTTTTAAGAACAAGATCTATCTGGGTTGCCCGCTACCATATAAGAACAAAAACTGATAAAGCCAGAAAGAACAAGGCAGACATGGGGTCGGTGCAGATATTATAAAGATCAAACAACTGGTGATCACATGACTCCTAGATATTAAAGGACAGAGCACTTGGGTACGGGGGTGGGAAAACCCTTTAGTTATTTTGTAAAGAAAAAAAACTAATTTAAAAACAATGGGGTCAGGTGACCCCATATAAAGAATAAGAAACTGACTAATCGTAAATTACAGAATGGATGTCCGTGACGCAATATAAGAACATCTTGGGTCAGTGTTACCGCCATATTGAAACAAGGAATTTGGGCCACTTGATCCATATTTCAAGACAAGCAACTTCAAGCAAATTATAGACTGAAGAACTAAATCTATCAAACGTTACCAGTGCAACAGTATCCAAATTAGAAGATGACAAATCATTTACACACCCTAGGCCAATTCTCTACTACAATCATGCTCAAACTCTCTTAGATTCGAATCACAAAACCAAATCATCCGTGAATATATGATAGGTAGGGCACGTTTCACCTCGTCCATTCTTCCATAATTAACACCATCCTCTGCACCTCTACCTCTAGTTTTTCAATACCCCAGCCAAATAAAAATCGAAAAACTTATTCCGTTAGTAACGGAGAAGCGGAAGTATCCTGCCACCTCAATATATATATTATATATAGATATATATTAATATATCTTCATATCTATTAATATATTATATATTATATTATACTATATTTATATATTATATTATATATATATATATTATATATAATTTATATGTATTATATATGTATATATATACCCAATGTATCTCAACTGCTTTTTGTATTTCGTTTGCAAATTTAATTCACCAATACTAAAGGAAGCACTAGGTCATGTAAACTCCCAATATAGAAGAAATTACACGGAAATGGGGTAGACGTAACCCATTATTAGAACAATGATACTGAGTTCACCTACGCCAATGAGAAAAAAAATGAGATAAAACAAAGAACATGCAATGGGTTAGGTGACCCCAATATAAAGATAAAACAACTGAGTCACATGTCCCTATAAAGAAAAAGCAACTTGGGTCACGTGACCACTATTTTAAAGAACAAGCACTGGGTTGGAGGGAATAAAATGGTTACGATTTAAGAACTGACAATGTAAATTCGGCATAGGTCAAACAGCATGTAAGACGATCATTGGGGTAGTTACCCAATATTGAGAACAAGGAATTGGGCCACGTGACTCCAATTTCAAGACCAAGCAACTACAAGCAAAATTAAGACCTGAAAAGAACTAAATCCATCAAGTTACAAGTGCACAGCTACCCAAATTAGAAGATGCAACATATGTAACACACCCTTCCACATCTCTCTACTAATCCTCTCAAACTCTCTCAAGATTCGATACAAAACCAAAGTCATACGGATATAGATAGGTAGGCACCGTTTCACTTCTCTGTCATTCTCATAATTTCTACACCATCCTCTGCACGCTCATCTAGTTTCTTTCAACCAGCAAATAAAAATCGAAAACTTCATTCCGTTAGTAACGGAGAAGCGGAGTAACGTAACCTGCCCTTATGCAATATATTATATATATTATATATTATATATATATATACTATATATATATATATTTATATATATATATCTTATATATATATATATATATATAATTTATTATATATTATTATATATATCTCCCAATGTTTCTGGCAACTGCTTTTGTATTTCGTGTTGCAAATATTAATTCAACCACATAAAGAAGAACTAACTGGGTGAATGTAACCCAATATAAAGATATAAGGAACTGGGGTACGTAAGCCCCATTATTTAAGAAGAAGATACTGGGTTCACCTGACCCCAATATGCATGACCCTATTAACAAGAACAAGCAACTGGGGTCAGGTGACCCAAATATAAAGATCAAACAATGAGTCACATGACCCTATATAAAGAACAAGCACCTTGGGTCACGTGACCCTATTTTAAAGAACAAGCAACTGGGGTCGGTGAACCCAATATAAAAGAATAAGAAACTCGACAATGTAAATTACAAAGGAACTGAGGTCCCGTCCGGGCATAGGGTGAACGACACAATATTGTGGTTGTTACCCCAATGATTGAGAACAAGGATTTTGGGCCACGTGATTCCATTTCAAAGAACAAGCGAATTCAGCAAAGGTTATAGCGACGTGAAAGAGAACGTAATCCATCAAGTTTTACCGTGCACAGCTTCAAATTAGGAAGATGACAAGAAGTCATTTACTACACCCTGGCAATCGTTCTACCAATCGTCGTCAAACTCTCTCTTAGATATCGAATCAAAAAGGGGACCAAATCAGTCCGGATAGTAATATGTAGCGGAGTGGGGGTTTCAACTCTGCTGTCCAGTTCGGGGCGATGAATTCTAACACGATCCTTGCCACCTCCTACCTCTTAGTTCTGGTTCTTTCATCAAACCGCCGAGGCCAAGATAAAATCGAAAAACTTTATTCCGTTAGTAACGGAGAAGGGGAGTAACGTATCCTGCCCACCCCGGTCAATAATTAATATATATATATATATCTATATACTGTATATGATTATTATAGTATATACTATATAATATAAGGCTACACTAGTATAGTAATTATATATATATATATATAATAATAATATATAATATTATTTAGTAGTAGTATATATATTAATAGGGGGGTAGTATAGTGATAGGGGTATGGTATATGAGGGTGAGTATTATATATGATCTCCACATGTAGTCTGGCACTGCTGTTGTATTTCGTGTGCCAATATTTCTTCACCAAAATAGAAGAGAGCGAGAGCTAGGGCAGTGTAACCCCAAGATAAGAGAATAGTGGAATTGGGGTAAGTCGTAGTACTCGTGCGTCATTATTTGAGAGTGACAAGATACTGGGTTTCACCATGACCCCAATGAGAAGGATCAAACTGATAAAACGAAAGACAAGCAAGCTGGGGTCAGGTGAGCCCATATAGAAGATCAAATACTGAGTCACGAACCGCTATTAAAAGAACAAGCATCTTGGGTCACGTGACCCTATTATATAAGGAATGAAGCAACTGGGTCGAGGTGACCCCAATATAAAGAATAGAGAAACTGGACAATGTAAATTACAAGGAGCTGAGGTCCGTGACCGCAATATAAAGAACAATCATGGGGTGCCAGGTTCCCCAATATTGGAGAAACAAGGATTTGGGCCAGGTGGACTCCAATTTCAAAGAACAAACGGCACTTCAGCAAAATTATAGTCTGAGAAAGAGACTAGAATCCATCAAGGTTTACAGTGCACAGTATGCAAGATTAGAAGATGACAACATCATTTACACACCCTGGCAAATCTCTCTACCAGTCAGCTCACAACTCTTCTTCGATTGCGAATCGACGAAAACCAAAGTCATCCGGCATATATAGGTGAGGGGGCAGTTCACTCGTCGTCGGCATTGCTCCATAATTCTACAACCGATCCCTCTGCACCCTCGACTGGGTCTAGTTCTTGGTATAACCCGCCAGCCAAATAAAAATCGAAAGAACTTTATTCGTTAGCGGAGAAGCGAGTAACGGTAGTCTGCCACCTCCTATATATAATATACTAGTATATTACTTATATATATATATATATATATATATATTGATATATTATCTTATATATATGTATATCTATATATTAGTATATATTATATAGTATATATGATAATAGGTAGTATTCCAATTGTAATACTGGCACTGCTTTTGGTATTCTCGGTTTGCCAAATATTAATTCAAAGCTCAAATATAAGAAGAATGCAACTAGTGTGTCATTGTAATCTGCATATAAAGAATATTAGGAATGGGGTAACGTACACCATTATCTAAGACAGGATACTGGTTACTGACCCAATATGAAAACAAAAACTGATAAAACAAAGAACAAGCAACTGGGGTCAGGTGACACCAATATAAGAATCAAACAACTGAGTCAATGACCCCTATATAAACGAACAAGCAACTTGGGTACAGTGACCCTAATTTTAAAGAACAAGCAACTGGGTCAGGTGACCCCAATATGAAGAACAAGAAATACAATGTAAATTACAAGGAACTGAGGTCAGTGACGCATTAAAGAACAATCATTGGGGTTCAGGTACGCCAATATTGAGACTAAGGATTTGGTGCCACGTGACGTCAATTTCAAGAAAAGCAACTTCAAGCAAAATTTAGCTGAAAAGATAAATCCCTCAAGTTACCAGTGCACAGCTACCCAATTAGAAGATGACAACATCATTTAACACCCTGCAAATCTCTCTACAATCATCTCAAACTCTCTTCAGATCGAATCACAAAACAAATCATACCGGATTAATTAGGTAAGGGCACGGTTTCAACTCTCGTCCATTCTCCATATTGCTTAACACACCATCCTCTGCACCTCACCTCTAGTTCTTTCAAAACCCCAGCCAGATAAAAATCGAAAAACTTATTCCGCGTTAGTAACGTAGAAGCGGAGTAACGTATCCTGCCACTCTCAATATAATATATATTATATGTAATAAATTATAATATATATATATATATAATATTTATATAATATTATATATATAATATATATAGTATATTATATTATATGACTATATATATATATATTATATCTCCCAATGTATCTGGCGACGCTTTGGTATTTCGTTTGCCAAATATTAATTCACCAAAATAAAGAGAAGCAACTAGGGTCATGTACCCCCAATATAAAGAAAAATGGGGTAACGAAACCCCATTATTAAGAACAAGATACTGGGTTCCTGACCCATATGAAGAACAAAAACTGATAAAGCATCAAAGAACAAGCATACTGGGGTCAGGTGACCCCAATATTAAGATCAAACAACTGATAAAAATTAACATGATAAAGAAAAGCAACTTGGTCACGTGACCTATTTTAAAGAACAAGCTAACTGGGTCAGGTGACCAATATAAGATAAGAAACTGACATGTAAATTACAAGGGAACTGCAAGGTCCGTGACCGCAATATAAGACAATATTGGGTCAGGTACCCGAATATTGAGAACAAAGGAATTTGGGCACGTGACTCCATCTTCAAGAACAAGGCAACTTCAAGCAAATTTAGACGCTGAAAAGAACTAAATCCATCAAGTTACCATGACACAGCTACCCAAATTACAAACCACTCCATTTACACACCCTGCAAATCTTTCTCAATCTTCAAACTCTCTTCAGATTCGAATCACAAAACCAAATCATCGGGATATAATAGGTAGGGCACGTTTCAGTCTCTTCGTGCGATCTTCGTCCATAATTCTATACACCATCCTCTGCTGCACCCTCCCCTTAGTTCCTTTCATAACCCAGCCAAGATAAAATCGAAAAACTATTCCGTTAGTTAACGGAGAAGCGAGTAACGTATGCGCTGCCCACCGTCATATTACTATATATATATATATATATATTATATATATATATATATATTATATATATACTATATATTATATATATATATATATATTATAACTATTTTATATATATATATATATATATATATATAATAAATATATATATTAATATATTCCCAATTATGCAACTCTTTGTATTTCGTTGCCAAATATTAATTCACCAAAATAAAGAAGAAGGCAACTAGGGTCAATGTAACCCCAATATTAAGAATAAGGAAATGGGGTACCGTAAGCCCCATTATTAAGAACAAGATACTGGGTTCAACCTGCCCAATATTGAAGCACAAAAAACTGAATAAAACAAAGAAAACAAGCACTTGGGGTCAGGTGACCCCATATATAAGATCAAATAACTGGAGTCACAATGACCCTAATATAAGAACAAGCAACTTGGGTCACGTGACCCAATTATATAAAGGAAAAGCAACTGGGGTCAGGTGACCCCAATATAAACGAATAGAAACTGACAATGTATTTAAAAGGAATGAGGTCCGTGAACCGAATTATAAAGAATCATCATTGTGGTCAGGTTACCAATATTGAGAACAGGAATTTGGGCCACAGTGACTCAATTTATCAAGAACCAAGAACTTAAGCATAAATTAATAGACCTGAAAGAAATATAACTCCATCAACGTTTACCAGTGCATCGCGTATCCAAATTAAGAAGATGAAAACATCATTTACACACCTGCAAATCTTCCTCTAGCCATCATCTCAAACTCGTCTTCAGATTCGCCACCACAAAAACAAATCATCCGGATATATCCGTAGAGCACCTCTTCTCATTCACTTCATTCTCTCATAATTCTAACAAAGTTTATTTATATCTTCCTTGCTCTTGTCATAACCGCCAGCCAAATAAAAATTCGAAAAACTTTATTCCGTTAGTCACGGAGAAGCGGAGTAACGTATCTGCCCACCTCAATATATATATAGATATTATCACTATATATATATATATATATATATATACTATATGATTGTATATATATACTATATAGATATATTATATATATTATATTATATATATATATATAATATATATATATATATATCTATTATATATAGTTATATATATAATATATATATCTCCCGCAATGTATCTGGCAACTGCCTTTGTATATTTTCGTTTGCCAAATATTAATTCACCCAAAATAAAGAAGTAAGCAACTAGGGTCATGTAACCCCAATAGAAAGAATAAGGAAATGGGGTAAGTTAACCCATTATTAAAGAACAAGATACGTGGTTCAACGCTGACCAATATTAAGACAAAAAACTGAAAAAACAAAGAACCAAGCAACTGGGGTGCAGGTGACCTCAATATAAAGATCAAACAACTGAGCCACATGACCCCTATATAAAGAACAGCAACTTGGGTCCGTGACCCTATTTTAGAAGAACAAGGCAACGTGGGGTCAGTGACCCCGCAATATATAAGATAAGAATTCTGACAATGTAATTACAAGGAATGAGGTCCGTGACCGCAATAAAAGAACAATCATTGGGGTCAGGTTACCCAATTTTGAAGAACAAAGCGATTTTGGGCCACGTGACTCCAATTTCAAGAACAAGCACCTACAAGCAAAAATTATAGACCTAAAAAGAACTAAATCCATCAAGTTTCCAGTGCACAGCTACCCAAATAGAAAGATGCAACACATTTACAACACCCTGCCAAATCCTCTACCAATCATTCTCAAACTTCTCTCTTCAGATTCGAATCACAAAACCAAATTCATCCGGATATAATATGTAGGGCACGTTTTCCACTCTCGTCATTCCGTCCCATAATTCTAAAAAACATCCCTGCCACCCTACACACGTCTAGTTCTTTCATAACGCCCGCCAAATAAAAATCGCAAAAATCTTATTGCCCGTTAGTAACGGAGAAAGCGGAGCTAAGTATCCTGCACCTCACTATATATATTATTATATATAAATATATATATATATTAATATAAATATATATATATATATATATATATATATATATATATAAAATATATATATATATATATATATATTTATATAATATATTATATATACATATACAAATGTATCTTGCAACTGCTTTTGTATTCGTTTGCCACATTATTAATTCACGCAAAATAAGAAAGCAAAAAGCAACTAGGCGTATGTAACCACAATATAAAGAATAAAATGGGTAACGTAACCCCATTATTAAGACAGATTACTTGGGTGTCCACCCTTGACCCATCATGAGACAAAAAACTGATAACAAAGGAACAAGCACTGGTGTCCCAGTGACCCCAATATAAAGATCAAACCTGAGTCACATGACCCTATAGTGAAAGAACAAGCAACTGGGTACTGTGACCCTATTTTCAAAGAACAACAGCCTGGGGGTCAAGGTGACCCAATATAAGAATAAGAAACTGACAATGTATTAGCAGGACTGAGGTTGTGACCGCAATATACAAGAACAATCATTCTGGGTCCAGGTTACCCCAAATAATTGAGGACAAGGAATTCTGGTCCACGTGACTCAATTTCAATGAACAAGCAACTTTCAAGCTAAAATTATAGACAATGAAAAGAACAAATCCATCAAGTTACCAAAGTGCCACACGCTATAAAATTAGAAGATGAAACAATCATTTACACACCCTGCCAAATCTCTCTACAATATGCTCAAACTCTCTTCAGATTCGAATCACAAAACCAAATCATCCGGATATATAATAGGGAACGTTTCACTCTCGTCCATTCTCCATACTTCTAACACCATCCTGCTGCACCGCTCACCTAGTTTTCTTGTCAAACCCCAGCCCAATAAAAATCGAAAAACTATTTTTTTTTTAGTAACGGAGAAGCGGGGTAACGTATCCTGCTAAAACTCAATAATATTATATATATATATATTATATATATATAATATATATATATATATATTATTAATATATATATATATATATATATATATATATATTTATATATATATATTATATGTATACCTATAATATATATATAATATATATATATATATATATATCTTATTTCCCAAATGTATCTGGCAACTGGCTTTTGTTATTTCGTTTTGCCAAATAGTTATTCACCAAAATAAAGAGAACATAACTAGGGTCATGTAACCCCATATAAAGAATAAAGGAAATGGGGTAACGTAACCCCATTATTAAAAACAAGAATATTGGGGTCACCTGACCCCAATATGAAGACAGAAAACTGATAACACAAAGACAAAGCAACTTGGGGTCAGGTGACCCCAAATAAAGACTCAAATAACTGATGTCACATGACCCATATATAATGAACAAGCAAGCTTGGGTCACTGTGACCCTATTTTAAAGAACAAGCAACTGGGGTCAGGTGACCCCAATATAAAGCATAAGAAACTGACAATCGTAAATTTACAAGGAACCTGAGGGGTCCGTTGACCGCCAATATAAAAGAACAAGTCATGTACGTTGAAGGTTACCCAAAACATGAGAACCAGTTACTCTATATCTCGAGCCTCCCAATTTCCAAGAAACAAGCAATTCCATAGCAACATTAATAGCCTGAAAGACACTAATCGCATCAAGTTACCAGTGCAGCAGCATCCAATTAAGAAGATGGACAACATCATTTACACCCCCTGCCAAATTACTCTAAGACCAATCATCTCAAACTCTCTCCAGATTCACCACAAAACCCAAATCATCCGATATCTAATCAGGTAGCGGGGCACGCTTTTCACTCTCCGTCCATTTCCATAAATTCTAAACACATCCTCTTGCCAAACCGCTCACCTCTTAGTTCTAGTTCTTTTCATAACTCAGCCTAATAAAAATTCGAAAAACTTATCTCCGTTAGGTAAGGAGAAAGTCCGGAGTAACGTATCTGCAAATATAAATATATATATACTATATATACGTATATATATCGATGTACAATATATATAGTATTTATATTATAAATATAGATATAATATCTATTGCAATTATATATATATGTAATATATATTATATATATAATATATTATACTATATATATATATATATTATAATATATATCTATTATATATATCTACCATGTATCTGGCAACTGCTTTTGTGTTTCGTTTGCCAATATATTAATACACAAAAATAAAGAAGAAGCAACTAGGGTCAATGTAACCCCAATATAAAGAATAAGGAAATGGGTAACGATATACCCATTATTAAGAAACAGATATGGGTTCACCCTGACCCAATTGAAAGAATCAAAAAAACTGATAAAACAATAGACAAGCAACTTGGTCAGTGTGACCCAATATACAACCAAGATCAAAATACTGAAGTCACATGGACCCCTATACATATAAAGAACAAGCAACTTGGCGTCCCCCCCCACGTGACAAACTATTTTAAAGACAAGCAACCATGGGGTCAGGTGACCCGAATATAAAGAATAACAGAAACGTAAAAGAAAATTACAAGGAACTGAGGTCCGTGACCGAAATATAAAGAACAATCAACGGGGTCAGGTTACCATATTGAGAACAAGGAATTTGGGCAACGTGACTCCAATTTCAAGAACAAGCAACTTCAAGCAAAATTATAATAGACCTGGAAAGAACTAAATCCATCAAGTTACAGTGCACAGCTATCCAAATTAGAAGATGACAAATCATTTACACACCTCGCTGGGCAATCTCTCTACATCATCTCAAACTCTCTTCAGTTCGCAGTCAACAAAACCAAATCATCCGGATTACATAGGTAGGGCAACGTTTCCACTCTCGTCATTCTGCCATAATTCTAACGACCAATCCTATGCCAACCTCACTCTAGTTTCTTTCATAACCCCAGCCAAATAAAAATCGATAAACTTATTCCGTTAGTAACGGCGAAGCGGAGTAACGTATCCTGCCCACCTCAATATATCTATATATTATTAATATATATATATATATATATATATATATATTAATATATAATATATATTATATATATATTATATTACTATTTATATATATATTCTCAATGGCTTCTTTCTCCAACTCTTTAGTCAGCTCTTATTTTTTGCATGTTTGGGAAGTTGTCTATTATGGTCATTGTAACAATATTTAAAGAATAGGAAAATGGGGTAACGTAAACATTATTAAGATAAAGATACTGGGTTCACCCTGAACCCAATATGAAGAACAAAAACTGATAAAACAAAGAACAAGCACTGGGGTCAGGTGACCCCAATATAAAGATCAACAACTGGCCACATGACCCCTATATAAAGAACAGCAACTTGACCTAAGAAACGAAAATATAAGGAACCAGCACTGGGGTCAGGTGACCCAATTATAAAGAATAAGAAACTGACAATGTGAATTACAAGGAACTGAGGTCCGTGACCGCAATATAAGAACATCATTGGGGTCCAGGTTACACCAATATTGGAGAAAAAGGATTTGGGCACGTGAATCAAATTTCCACAGACAAGCAACTTAAAGCAAATTAATTAGACTGAAAAGAACTAAATCGCATCAAGTTACATGCAACAGCTATCCAAATTAGAAAGATGACAAATTTTACACACCTGCCAAATCTCCTTACCAATCCCGCTCAAACTCTCTCAGATTCGAAACACAACCAAATCATTCGGATATAATAGGTAGGGCAACGTTTCACTCTCGTCCATTCTCCATAATTCTAAAAACATCCTCTGCACCTCACCTCTAGTTCTTTCATACCGGCAAATAAAAATCGAAAAACTTAATTCAAATACATATTGCAGAGCGGAGTAACGTATCCTGCCCACCTCAATATATATATATTATATATATATATATATATACTATATATATATATATATATATATATATATATTATATATTATATAATATATATATATATATTTAATATATATATATATATATATATATATATATATATATATAATATTATCTAATATATATATATATATATTATAGTATATTTATAATATATATATATTATATATCTCCCAATGTAAGTCTGGCAACTGCTTTGTATTTCGTTTGCCAAATATTATTCATCCAAATAAAGAGAAGCCTAGGGTCATGTAACAATATAGAATAGGAAATGGGTACCGTAAACCATTAGTTAAGAACAGATACTGGGGTTCACGCTGACCCAATATGAAGACAAAAACTGATAAAACAAAGAACAAGCAACTGGGTCAGGTGACCCCAATATAAAGATCAAATAACTGAGTCACATGACCCCTATATAAAGAACACGCAACTTGGTCACGTGACCACTACTTTAAAGAACAAATCAAAAGAAATAAGATAAACACAATATAAAGAATAAGAAAATGGGGTAACGTAACTTACAAGGAACGGAGGTCCGTGACCGCAATATAAGGAACAATCAACTGGGGTCAGGTTACCACCAATATTGAGAACAGCGAATTTGGGCCCGTGACTCCAATTTCAAGAACAAAGCGAACTTCAAATCGCAATACATTCATAGACTGACAAGAAGCTAAAATCCATCAAGTTCACACGCGCCAATCCCAGACTATCCAAATTAGAAGATGACAACATCATTTAACACCTGGCAATAATCTCATCTACCGAATCATCCTCAAACTATCTGTACAGAATTATCGAATCGACTAAAACCCCAGCAATCACTCCACGGGTACATATAATAGGATAGGCCACGTTCACTTCTCGTTCTCTTCTCATAATTCTACACCAGCATCACCTGCCACCTGCTCACCTCTAGTTTCTTTCAATAATCCCCAGCCAGATAAAAATCCGAAAGAACTTGATTCCGTTAGTCACGGAGAAGACGGAGTAAGTACGCCTGCGCACTGCAAATATATTATACTATACGTATCTAATATATACTATATGTAGTGAGTAGAGTATGTATATTATGTCATATATAGGTATTATTAGCGTAATTTATATATGTCAGTAAGATAGTGTGGGTGGTCCGTTGTGTGGTTCTGTTGGGTATATATTATATAATTATTTTATATTAGTTGATCTATAAGTTAGTCTCCAATGTGATCTGGCATACTGGCTTTTGTATTTCGTTTGGCAAATTAGGTTAATTCACCAATAATAAAGAAGAAGCAACCTAGGGTCATGTAACCCATATATAATTTGAGATAGGGAGTGAAATGGGGGTGAGTATCGTACTCGCGTGCGAAAAATCTCCATTTATTTAAGAACAGAGATACTGGGTGTTCGACACTGACTCCTGCCAATATGAAGAACAAAAACTGAGTAAGGGGAACATAGGAACAAGCAGACTGGTGGTCGAGGGTTGACTCGCAATATCTAAGATCATACAACTGAGGCTTCACATGTACCCCTATTATAAGAACATAGCAACTTGGTGTCGTGACCCTATTTGGTAAAGACAGGCAACTGGGGTCAGGTGGGCTCGCTAATATTAAAGATAGTACTGGAAGAGCTGACAATTGTTAAATTTATAAAGGTAACGATTTGTATTCTATTCAATAGGAAACTGTTACATATACCCTGCCATATCTTGAGAAAAGGAATTTGGGCACGTGTCCAATTTCAAGAACGAAGCAACTTCAAGCAAAGATTATGACGTGCCAAAGAATAAATCATCAAGTTGTAACCGTAGTGCACAGCTATCCGAATAGAGATGACAAATTCATTTAAACACCTGTCCGAGGAGACTCTCTACCATTCATTCTCAACTCCGTCTTCAGCTTCGAAGTGCACAGTGGAAACCGTGGAAGATTCTATTCCTCGGATTAGAGGGTGATTAGGTTATGGGGCGTGGCGCGTTTTGGCGAAGCTGGCTGTGGTGTGCCGCACTGGTCTGCGGTGGCCATTATCTCACAGTGAATGCTGAGTGTGGTACACCATTCTCTTGCCTTATTCCGTAGGTTTGGCTCACCTCTATTGTTTCTTGTTCAGATTAGACCCAGCCATTCGATGTTCTAAATCGAGTGCATCGAAAAAACTTATTCCGTTAGTAGACGGAGAAAGCCGGAGTACGTATCCTTTGCCCACAGCGGGTTGCACGGTGATGGGGTGTCTATCTATATGATTAAGAAGCTTGTTTGTGTGTGTTGTAGGGGTGTTACTCTTGATTGTTGAGTTTATGTGGTGTGTATGCAGTGTGAGTTATGGTTAGCTGAGTTGATAATTATGGTGGGTGGTGTTTATTAGGTTCTTTTAGTAGGGTTTGTTATATAAGTATAGTGTATAGGCGTTGTTAGGGGGGTAGGGTTTGTTTGCGTTATATATAAGTATTATATTATATATTATAGATAATCTAGGTATAGTTAGTATTTATATATATATTAGTAGTATCTATTATTGTATTATTATGTATACGTATTGTGGTAGAGTATTATCTCGGCCATGATGTAAGGTGCTGGCAACATGCTCGTGATTTTGTATTTTCGTTTGCGCAAATATTGTGGCAGCACACCCATACAATAAAGAAGAAGCAGCTTTTTTAATAGGCTCTGTTGATGATACCGCATCAAACTTAGGAATAGATAAATCAGGAGTCTATTACGGGGTGGATAGGCCCATTAAGTTGGTGATAGGAACAAGGATACTGGGTTCTATCCTGACCTGGGTGCGCGATATGAAAGTAACGGAAATGAAGATCTGTGATAAATTACATATGCAAAGCGGACGCATCTGGGGTCAGTGTGACTCGTCTGATCATTTAAAGATGCAAGGATAATCTGGAGTCGACATGACTTTCTATAGATAAAAGAACGGAAGCATCGGTGTGGTCATCAAGGTGACGGATGCTATTTTTAATAGAGAAAGGGTAGCAGCAGACTGGGAGGTCGGTTGATGGCGCCTTTGAATATAACAGAATACTAGATAGCTTGAAATGGTGTTAAGATAGTTACGAAGGAACGTGAGGGGTCTCGTCGGTGAGCTTGGTTTGCGAAGTCATGATGTGAAGACGCAAGTTTCATTTGGGGTGTCGCAGGTTTACCCATATGGTCTTGTGTTAGCTTCCGCAGATATAACCAAGGCATTGGGCTTTGGACGTGTGATTCTATTTGTCAAGAACAGCAACTTCAATGTCGATAATTATATGAGCCGTGTTGAGAAAGAGGAACTAATCGCATTCAAGTTTTGCCGTAGTGGCATGGGCATGGTGGTGTGCAGCCTATCCGTTAATGATAGAAGATACATGTTCGTAACATTCATTTTGCATCACCCTGCCAAGTTCTGCTACAATTCATCGTCAAAGTCTCTTCATGATTGCGGAAGTGCTATGCGAGCAAACAAATTGCATTCCGGATTGAAAGGGTATGGGTACTTTTGGTGGCGGGGCACGTTCTCAGCGTCTCGTCCATGGCATCTCGCATAAATTCTAAGACAACCGATCCTCTGCCACCCGCTCTAGACCGTCGTTTAAGTTTTCTTTTCTATAATACTTAGACCCGGCATCGGCCAAATAGTAATGAGTAGCGAAAATAACTCTATTTCGTTAGTAATCTGGAGAAGTCGGAGTGTACGATCGCCTGCCTAGTGTGCATCCTGTCGGTTATTGATGTATAGTTCATAGTGTTATTATTATGATTAGGTATGTGGTATAGTTATTGATTAGTCACTTAGCTTCTTGTTATATTACTATACGTGGTGTATGTAGGCGTGATTATTATTAATTCTTGTTTATAAGGTTTCTATATCGTTATTATATGATATGCTTAATTGATTTTATGAGATGTCGATATATTTATTACTTGACTATATCTATTAGTCTCCAGATGGTATTGGCAATTTGTGCCTTTTGTATTTCGTGTTTTGTGGCCGTAAAATTTAATGGGTTTCAATCCAAAATGATTATGAAGGGAAGGCGATCGCTAGGTGTCAGTGTAAGTCGGCTCAATATAGTAAGAATTGGAGGTATGTGGGGGTGAAAACAGTAACAGCCATTTTCATTAGAACATACTGATCGACGTGGGCTGTGTTCACGCTGACCTATCAATTATTTAAGTACAATCAAAATGGATAGCGAGCAAAGTTAGGTAGGCACTTGGGGTCAGATGCCCCCAGATAATCTGAAGGATCAAACTGAAACTTGCGTTTCATCATGAGTCGGCTATGAAGATTTACAGTTAGGAATCATATGCTCAATTTGTGGGTACCATCGTGTACTGTGTTTTGATGGGGTGTCTGATGTGTTGTGTAAAGACCAAGCGAATGGGTCTGTTGTCAGGTGATCGTGCAATTTGTAAAGTGTAAGAAGATCTTTGTATGGTAGGATGATTTTTGGTACTATAGTGATACGTTGAAAGGGTCGTGTTGACCTAGTGTGCATCTATTATAAGTAATTAGTAATTGGCTAAGTCTCTTATTTTTGGGTGTAGGTTAACTGGTGCTGTTGAGGCTCAATTATTTGAGGGCTAAGACATAGTGAGATTGGTCTAGGTGGCGCGACGGTGATCGTGGCATATTGTGTGTAGTGGACCGAGGTAGTGATGGATTGTCACGAACGAAGGCACTTAGAATGTTGGTATATTTGCTATATAAGAATGTTGAGACCTTGATAAAGATGGTAAAGTGAAGTATGCCTCTAATGGGTTATAAGTGAGCATACACGACTTATCGTACAATGTAAGATAAGCGTGAACACGATGGATTTTACAACACCCACTTAGAGCACATTCTCTCGTACAGTCCTGAATCATTCGTCAACTCTTGTCATAATTCGCATCATAAACCGAAATCAATAACACGATAATACTAGAATGGTAGGAAGACAGTACAACGTTTCCACTCTATCATTGAGGTCCATTAGTAAGTTTCTCCATATTTGATCTAAAAACACCATACGAACTCAATGACACATAACGCCGGTCACCGTCATAGTTTTTCAATACAGAATACAGCCAAATAAAAAATCAAGAAGACAACATTGATTCCTGGCGTGATAGTAAGGATGAAGCACGGAGTAACGTAATCCCTTGCCCACCTAAAATAGATAATATATACTAGTATTAATACATTATTATAATAATATATATATAAATGAATAATATAGTATATTATATAATATATATTAATTTATAATTTATGTAATATGTATAGTGTAATAGGTAAGTTATAGAATATAGATATAGAGTTATTAAGTTATTAATATATATAATAAATATTATATTAATGTAAACTTTAAACTAGGCCAATAGAATACATATCAAGGGCATAATAATAATATAATATAAGTATAATTCTACATGAATCCAATGGTGAGGTCTGGCAATTGCTTTGTTGTAAATTGCGCTCGTATCGTTTGCCAAAAATGATCAATGTTAGTGTCGACTAAACAGAAATAGCAATTCGATAGATGAACAACTGTGTCAAGTGTACCGGTTCCAATATAAAGGAAATCAAGAGAAAATGGGGTATGGATCTTGAGCCGGTGTAACCTGTCCATTGTAGTTATAGTAACATAGTGAGGATGCTGGGGGTCACACGTCGACGCTGAACTGCACCAATGATGTAGAACAGATAAAGCTGAACGTTGAAAGTATCAAGGGAAAAGCGAACTGGGGTTCAGTTGTGATCCCCAATATTAGAAGGGTTGCAGAATTTAATATACGTGGTAGCTCAGATTAAGATCAACCTGTACCCTATAGTAGAGAAAGCAACTTGGGGTCCACCGTGACCAAAACCCTAGTTTTAAAGATAACGATGCAACTGGTAGTCAAGAGTCAGATGTGAGCCCCAGATAAAAAAAAGAAATAAGAATACTGACTATGTAAATTTATAACAAAGGAACTTGAGGTTTCCGTTGACCTGCGCAATTGATAACTGAACAGAGAACATATTACATTTTGGGATCATTGGTGTTACACTGGAAATAGGTGCCGTGATATCTTAGATGTCTTTCACAACAGGAAAACTGTTGAAATGCCTAGAGATTGGTTGGTGTGCATCGGTTCGCCGCCCCCGTCTGCGGGTGCCATGCTCAATTAGTTGAAATCAAGGAAGTTGGGGCACGTGACTGCGAATCTTCAAGAACAGCAGACTTTCAAGCAACGATTTGAAGATCGCTGGGAAGAACTAATTCCATCGCAAGTTTGTTACCAGTGCACAGCTATCGTGCAAATCTAGAATGACACATCGAGTTATTACGCATACATGTACACGCTTTGGGGTGCCTGCGTTCTGACCCTGCTGCCAAAGTCTCTCTATCCAATCATCCCTCAAACTCTCTTCAGTTTCGCGCCTGACAAAACCAAATCATCCGGATATAACAGGTAGGGCACGTTTCACTCTCGTCTTCTCCATAATTCTAGACACCATCCTCTGCCACCTCACCTCTAATTCTTTACCCCAGCCCAATAAAAATCGAAAAACTTATTCCGTTAGTTACGGAGAAGCGGAGTACTGTATCACTGCCCACCTCATATATATTATATATATATAATATATATATATATATATATATATATTATATATATATATATATATATATATATATATTATATATATATATATATATATATATTGTATATTATTCTTCCCAATGTATCTGCGACTGTTTTGTATTTCGTTTCAATTTTAATGTCACCAAAATAAAGAAGAAGCACCTAGGGTCCATGTAACCATTAAGAATAGGAACATGGGTGATAACCCCAGTTATAAGAACAGATTACTTAGGTTCACCTGACCCTGAATATGATGAGACCAAAAGACTGGATCAGAACATAAGAACAAGCAACTGGGGTCAGGTGACACCAATATAAAGAAAGAACAAGCAACTGGAGTAACATGAACCCAATATAAACGAAAGTCAACTGTGGGTCCGTGACTGAGCTATTTATCTATAAGAAACAGCACGCTGGGGGTAGGTGTAACCAATTAAAGAAGCAGCAGATAGTGCAATGTAATTACAAGGAACTGAGGTTGCCGTGACGTGAATTATAAAGAAGCGAATCAGAACTGCATGTGGGGTCAGGTTTAGACGT
>JABUQX010001118.1:0-7500 GCA_015478945.1 Trachelipus rathkii
TCATCAGATATTAGCCCAGCATTGCTATATCTCTCACTTGGAACAGTAGTTGGAGGACACCAAGTATTTCCTTGCAAGTTTCTTAAGCGTGGGTAAATTTTGCTTAACTTTCCACCACTGATAGGATTAATCATTTGTTATCTAGTCGTTTTTCTTGGTGATAGTTTCAATCATTTGCACACACTACATTTTTGGTAATGCGTGTGTTCTCATGCACTACAAACTTAGTAAATCTCTTCCATTGAATTTGATTGATCTACTTGTAGAGGTGTTGGTTTCTGTAGATTTCGTTTTTTTTTTCCTTTTAATCGGGTGGCCGAATTACTAGACTGTTCGGCATTGACAGTTTTCAACTGCAACAAAAGGGATTTAACTGTTCTAAATATTGTTTACAAAAAACCTGCATTTATAACGGCGGATCTAGTAATTGCAATAGTATGGGTCCATTAATTTTCCACAGAACAAAGCGTTTTTCTTCTATTCTCTTGGTTTTATTACATCTTTCATCTTTTTTAAACCGTCATCATTTCCATTTGAAGATGGTTCAAATGCTTCCTTAGCATTGAGATTAATGGCATTACATCAAAGAGGCGCTATTTTTTTGGTAATTTTTTCGAATGGTTTTCACAATAGCTTAGTGCAGTATGATATTCATTTTCCACATTACGTAAAGAAATGTTAACTTTTGGAATACAAACTGGTGTACAAATGCAAGAGATTCTTTGAGCAATACCATTCTTTCATCATATGAAGGTGTACTATCAGTGAGCTTGGAACGTCTTTCGATACAGTAGATAATGGAACTATCCAAGCCGTTTTGAATTGACTTCACTCATTTTGTCCATTTGCGTCAGATATTTATATTTATTATATTATATATATTTTATTATAAAATTCTTTATCAAATCTCTACATAATACCGCAGCGACAGTCTGCAAGCAAAGAGCGGATGCGATTCTTAATAAATGTGCTATGCGGATGTTACTTTCTTCACATAATATATACGGTATATTAATATATATATCTTATATTATATATATAATATATATATATATATATATAACTATATATATATATATAATATATATATATATATATATAATATATATATATATATATATATAATATATATATATATATATATATATATATATATATATATATATATATATATATATATATATATTATAATAATATATATATATATATATATATATAATATATATATTTATATATATATAATATATAATATTATAATATTATATATATATATATATTATAATATATATATCTATATATATAATATATATTATATATATATATATATATATTATATATATATATATATATATATTATATATATAATATATATATAAAAGGCGATTAAGCATTTTACACGAACAGTAGAGGGTGTGTGTTAGGATTAACAGTAAGGAAGGGGAGTGGTTTAAAATAGGAATGGGTCTGAGACGAGGTTGTGTCATGTTTGCATGGTTGTTTAATGTGTTTAAGTTGTGTAGTTAAGGTTATGATAGATTTGGGAAGGGCTGATAATGAAATCTGAAAAGGGTTGGGAGATTACGTATTACTTTTTGGCCGACTAATTCTGTGTTTGATTGCCGATAAAATGGAAATTGTGTGATTTGGTGGCCTTGAGTTTGAACGAGTGTGCCAAGAAAAGGAATTAAAATTAATTCAGCTAAAAATAAAGTGATGAAAATTAGTGCAAACCCAAAAGGAGACGATTCTTTGGTTGGATATTATAAAGGTGAATGGGGAAGCCTAGCAGAGACTGTTTTTTAAATAATTATGGGGGAACGGATATCGGGCTTTCGGAGGCATGAAAGAAGTGATTGACCATAGTTGCTGAGGGTGAAAGAGTATTAAGTAGCTTAGAGAATTATGGAAAAAGCGGATAATTTAAGCAGGGGGTAAAATTGAAATTGTTTGAGTGTATATTTGTTCCAACTGTTCTGTGTGGATGTGAGACGTGGCATTAAACTCTAAAATGAAAGAAAAGAGTTGAGGTTTTAGAAATGAAAGGTTTAATTTGTGGAATAAATTTAAGAAATGTTAAGGATTTAGGGTTTTAAAGATAGGTGAACCTAAGCATCTTGTCGGTCCAACCGACTACTTCCTGGCCAAATTCTGACCAGAGACCAATAGTTGACTTTGATTCCTTATTAATGAAGTGGTTGTTATCCTCCATCCCAAAAAATAGACTTAAATACGAGCCAGTTTTCCTAGGGCTACCGTTTAGACCAGCAGAGCTGTTCGGCCTTTAATTAGAGTTGTACGCGATACTTTATTTTTTTTAGGTACGATACCGATCCGATACTTTAATTAATTTAATAAATACACAGTAATAAGATTTGAACATTTGTGTACTGCTAGGCAACTCGGATTGCATTCCCTGTACAACCAATACTAGTCATTTATTTCATATTTGGTTGTCTCAAGTTTATTTACTCTATAAATTAAAATAGTATCTTTTAAGGAATAATAAATGCAATATAATATTAACTTTTTTACGTTTGTGTTTATTCAAAAAACTATTCCATTTTCTATTTTCCAGTAAGTATACAAATTTAGCTACTAGCTTTACGTTTTTACATGATTAACAATTACAAGTAAGCATTTTTTAAACTAGCCTACTATATAAAGAATAAAAATAATGAAGAAAAGTACTCTTCATATTTAACAGCTGAAAAGACTGATTAAAAACGGTGTGATACAAACATAAGGGAGATAATTATCCTCTTTAAGATAAGGTAGATATGATCTCAATACCTCAAATTTCAACAAATTTCAAATTTGTAATGCAAAAACATTAAGCTTCCACTTATCTGGCGAGAGCCTGTTCTTTTTGGGTGTTTTTACATTCCTACCTCCTAAAATTACCTCGCTCTCGACTGTGCGAAGGAGGGCTGATAAATATTGTTTGCAAGCAATGATAATATGAACCTTCGGCCATTTTCATGCATCAAAACCAAAGACCGTCTTATTGGGAAGCATCTCCATGTTTTTGCTAGAGCCCCATTTCCTCTTTCACAGATTGCAAATTTAAATTATCTTTGCTCCTTGATGACTGTCTCTTCAGTTTTCCGATGAGGTTCTTGGTGTGATTCCTTTGAAGGTGAATGAGTTGTCAATGCAATTCGGCCATGAACTATCAAAGTCTAACATATCCAAATCCTCTTCGTCTTCAGTAGGTTTATTTACTGAAAAGCCACCATCGTCCACTATCAGTGCTATTGCCAGGGGTTGCTGATAAGGCGGCTTTCACTTCTGTGAATTTTTTTTTTTGTCACCAGAGCAAGCTCCTCGGTTTATGCTGTTTTAAATCATTCTAGAAGTGGTTCACCGTGAGATGCCACTCTTGTGGGTTTTTTCAAGCTAGCTTAAGGAATTCTATTAGAACTTTTAACCATATCGACTAGATTTATTATGATCTAAAAGCTTCTCATAATTCTTCACCCAAAAAGTAAGAAGTATCGGCCAAGTATCGAGCACATTAACCAATACTGACACCAAAAAAATTGCCGATACTGCAATACGATACTATCGGTACATCCTACTCTCACCTACTCCCCCAATTCACTCAAACCTCAATGTTAGTCATCCAAGACCTGCGCCAAGCAGGGTCTCAATACTAGACGTCAGAATAAACGAGCTTCAACAGTCGCTTTCTCTGACCCCCCTCCAGAAGTCCCAAGTCTTACTTCCTACCCGCTTTATTTTTATTTGTCTTCAACATCATCCTTAGTGATGCTTTTGAAGCTGCTCGTCGAACTACTGAGCAACAGGCAACAGCATAAGGAATGGTTCCATCCTGGTCTGTGCTGTTTCTAGAACCAAAGCCACGTACTGCTTCTTATTGGCATCTGGGAAGATGCTATAATTTCTAAACCTGAAAGGGAACCATTTATACGCCGGAGTTCTATTCAGATACTTCTGATTAAATTGTCGCTTCATTTGCCCCAGAGACGCAAAGTTTACAGTCACCGACGTTTATAAGGCTTCCCTCCTCGTCAGGAGACCCTCAACGACATGTGGAAGTTCTCTTCACCCAAACTGTGACAAAAATCCTCCATGTTGTCCTAACTGCAACCTCCTGTCTACTGCCCATTTTCGCCTTTAAGAAGGAAATCCTAGAGCAGTGCGCACTTCCTGAGTATGATCGTCATGAAGCAATACTCCGAGCAAAGGAGAAGATGACTCATCTTCCTCTTTCGTAAGCTACAGCAACAACAAATGCATCTGCGGTTTTCTCTAACATTGCATTTCTCTCCCGTGTGTTGTGGCCAGAACTTTCTCCGCTCTTCACCATTTCTCCATTCAGACTTCCTGTACCCTAGACTCCGGGTCGCCTGATGTGGTGATTTCCTATTGCTAAGGACAATTGTGCCCTCTACTCTTATATATGATCCGAATGACCACTCTACTTCCATCGCCTAAATTTACATTCCTCATTCATGATACTCACTTGCAGAGGTCCAATGAAGCACCCAAAGGGATATCTATAATTTTTTGCAACTGTTCAGCGTCTGAAGTCGAGGACAAATGTTCCGTGTGCAATCCTCTCTAATATCTCCAGGAAACGACTTGCATTTAGTTCCCCAGGACAAACTTCAAAGACACGATGGTCAATTCCAAGAATTGGATCTTACCAAACTAGACATCCGTACTCGCTTGCCTATCGAGCCACGGACTTCTTAAAACAAAAGGAACCCGTTTTCACTGAGGGACCTTGCTCACTCCTGCCAAAACGGACTCGCCGCTCGGACACCCAAGTGGATCGAACACAGACAGTGGTATCAACCTTTTTGCCCTTTCTGAGCGATGTTACACGCCGCTAAGACTGCATCTCTTCAAACATTTTACTCGAGTGATTCTGAAACCTTATTCGGATACCAAATGATCTTCAGACAACTCTTCATCAATGGGAATTATCTCGTGTTGAACTTTGGGCCCATTCAAAGAGGTCAGCGGAGCTATTGATGAGAGGTGTGCGCTGCGTCGTTGAGACGTTTGAAAGGTCTGTTGGGTTTCTGGTTGGATCAGGAAGGAGGAGTCTTCCCTCTCTGATTCTTCACCTTCACGCTACTTTGAATTCGGGACACTCCTCCTGAAGGGCCATCTAACCCCTTCACGGGAGCCGATAGCTCCTGAGATTTTGACTAAGGGACGCCACATCCTGCTTACAATGTGTTTTCTAACACTCCGATGACACCAATTCCTAATTTTCCTTCTCGTAAATCTTCCCTTGGGCTTTGATGATCGAAACCTTCTTGGAGGGGCAAAGCTTCCTTACAGTCTGCTACACAAGATCTCTGCAGGAGTACGGCAAATTGAGTGTTCGACGAACGTGGAGGTGACTTAGCACACCTCTTCGTAAGAGCCTCTCCATTTTTTGGCCAGGAACCCCTCTGTCATAAAAACGAATGGTCTTTATTTGTCTCGCTCTACTGCATGATCTTTCTCTACCGTGGTTTGGCCTTCGCGGTCAGTAAGGCTTGCTGAGCGCTTCACGATCATCAACTTTATCCTCTGAACGACACTAAATTACAATCATAGTGACCCTATCGCACGGGTCGCATGATCATTGATATATTTCCTTTTATGGCGGGGGTGAGTTTTCTCCAATGAAATTGTCTTGGGCATATTTTCCCAAATTACGAAGAACTAAGTGATTACTTGTAATCATCAGCGTTGGCTGTTTGTTTTAAAGTAACTACAGCTTTCGCGACAGAACCAGGACGTTTTTACAACCTTCAACTGTACAGGGAGTCTTTATTTCTTGAACCTTGGATATTGAGTATTTGCAAGATTTCTCATTGGATTCTCAAACGGGTCTTCCCAACATTTGAACGTTTAATATGGACACTTCTTCCTTTCTTGAAAATCTCGTTGTGTTCAATCTCTGCTATAGAATCGTTTGGGTGGGTAAAGTTCAGCTTTTCTCTGTAGAAGTGACCGTTAACCCGACCGTAATACTCATCCTTCAGCCAGATCCTGTACAACAAACCTTCTTCTGGCTGGCGATCGACCAGAGCGGTATTGGTCTTCCTTCATTAGCATTTTTACTTTCCCATCCTTCTGCATACCTTGTCCGTCGCCGGCAGATGTTTCACTCCGCCTTCAGGAAGGCAATCCTCCAGGTGGCAGCGAACCTATCCCTTTTATCTGGGACCTGCAAATCATCATTCTCTGGTGGACCAAGAACTGTGCTTGGGGCTAATGTGAAAAAAGTAATTTTATAAGCAAACTCCCCACCTTTGACCACTTTATTCTTTTTACAAAAGCTTTCAGCATTCCTAACCCGCATATTAATTAAGGACGAAGGAAGCTGATATTTCCCAACTACGTTTCCACTGGTTAATTCTCTACACCTGTTCAAGTTTGGATAAGGTGTGCGAAAATTTTCCGTAACGCCATACAGAATCACTCTCCTCTTTGCTTTCGTCCCGATACCTCTGAATTTCATCTCTTCTCCAGGGGTCCAAGCTGATAAGTTGGACTATTATTTCGCTTCCTGATCCAACGGGTTAGGGTATCATGAACCATTTCGTTTTGACCTCCTGCGGGCGGAGACTCAGACTTTTTCTGTTCCCTATCTCAATTATTCCCAGAGCAGAGTTCCATTAGGCTCTAAATGAAGTATTTCCTACCAGAATGCTTGGTATGTTCAATTACTTTTTCCACCTGCATTACTCCCCAACCTTAATAATAGATATATGGTGGGGGAGTTTTCATAGTTTTCTAACTGTCAGTTTTGGTTTCCGTCACCATCGCTCTACTCAGGCATCCTTCCTTCATTTAATCACGCATAGTGAGGTATTGCTTTCACAAATGATCTTATCCATTTTCTTTGATCTCAAAAAGGCCGTCATTGACAGCACTTGGAGGATGGGGGTTTTGCGGAACCTTCATCTCTTTGGGTCCTCAGGGGGCAACGTTTCATCATCCTTAGTTATTATGTCGGATCGTTCGTTTCAAGTCCATTGTGGGACCACATTGCGAGGCCGTTTAATCATGGATGCTTTTTGGGTCCGGCAGAAATTGTCGCTGGCGTGTTTTGCTTTTCTCAATCGGTTTCAATGAAATAGTCGATACCATCCAAATTCGGTTCAGACTCCATCTATGTTGAAGAATCTTGCCCTGTACCCCACTTGGGGCGAAATGCTCTTGTATGCTGTGTCACTTCAGCTGGCCATCGGCAGGGTTTTCCTCCTGTTTTGTTCTGCACGTGACTTCTACATTCTCTACATCGAAACCTAAAGCATGCTTTTCCTGAAAAATGCCCGCCGAAGAGGTCGAATACAATCGCTTCCTATATTACACCTCTATGTCTCCCCCATCCTTGTGGAGCCGACGATGAAGTTCCTGAGTCTGCTGCTCGATGAGCACCTCACGTACCTTCCTCACATATCATGCTCAAAGCTAGTTACATCCATTCCTTGGATTCTTACGGCCTCATTCTCTAAGACTTGGGGTTGC
>JABUQX010001118.1:15000-22500 GCA_015478945.1 Trachelipus rathkii
GACATTTAGAGGCTTCATATTTCTTATTAATCATTCTTAAAAGCAATAATTCCGCACTTAAAATTAATAAATACATTACTTACTAACGATCTGGTATAAAAAAAAAATATCAAAAAATATACATATAAATATTAAAACAACCTCATTTAAATTGTTTATCATATAATAATAATAGTAAATAATATTGATAATAATAATAATAATAATAATAATAATAATAATAATAATAATAATAATAATAATAATAATAATAATAATAATAATAATAAATAATATCTACAAATTTGAATCTGAATGAGGGGGACGGGTTTGCCAATGAAGGTCTAGTCCAGGGGTGGCCAACCTTTTGCATACCATGCGCCAATTTTTTCACAGACGAGTTCAGATGCGTCATACAACTCATAATAGACATAATTAACATTTTTAAATGATTTAATATTTTAATTATTTTATGAAAAACAATATCTATTACAACACATTAACATTACTTGCTATTAATGGGACTTTTGAGCCTGTTTGAATTCCGCTAGTTTTCCAATGTTTGGTGTTAAATTTGTTACTGAGAGCAGCAGAGAATTCTTCAAATTTGAATCACTTATTCACGCGACCTTGATTTGCTTTTAATCAATTTCATGGATGAAAATGCTTGTTCACATCTGTATGTCATTTCAAAACGACATATATAACTTTTTGCAAATATTCTTAGCTCCGGGAAATGTTCACAGGGTAATGAACCCCAGAAATTAGTTATGTCAGAATTGTTTTGATCTGGAAAAAGCTCATCAAATTTCTTTTTTTAATAATGAATTTGTTTTTCAATAAATCAGTTCCATTTGTATGTTACTAGGCATCTGCATTACGCTTTTTTTCACTAAGTGAAAATGGGTTTACAAATGCGAGCATGCAGTTTTCTTCTTTAGCAAAATCATGAAAACGACTTTCAAATGACCCTTGCAATATCTTGATTTTTTCAATATATTTGGTCAAATTGCTATTATTCAGAGCACATTCACTCTGCTCTTTCAGGTGTGGAAATTGACTCAAATCCTCATTTTCTAACTGAGAGATGAACAGTTTTAATTTTATTTTAAATGAACTGATGCTATTGACTAAACTTGAAAATAATTTATTCTTGCCTTGTAGTTTTGAATTTAGATCATTGAGATGACTAGTAACATCAACTAAAAATACCAAATCAAATAGCCAGTTGTTGTCAAATAATAGGTAGCTCATTTTCCTGTCTAAAAATTAGAAACAGCATTTTTCAATTACCAAAATCTACTCAGAACATGACCTTTAGAAAGACAGCGCACCTCTCAATGAAGGACAAGTTCACCATATTCCAAATCACAGTATTCAAATTCACAGTATTTTCTGAATTCTCGTCTGTTTAATGTTCTTGCTCTAATTTTATTCACACATTTAACCGGTAGCATAACATGCTGCATATTTAAAGTTTTTTCACACAGTGCCTCTTGGTGTATAATGCAGTGATATTGTAGTACAGGATGATTTAAAAATTGCCATTGACTTTATCTATCATTGACGGCGCTCCGCCAGTACACACACTAATGAGTTTGCTATAATCTAATTTTAGATTTTCTAGGCATGATTTTCCTTTTCGAAATATGTCTGATCCTCTTGTTTTACCATGCAATGACTCCAGACTGGCAAGTTCTTCAAAGACATTAAAATTATTATCGATTCCTCTTTTAAAAATGCTTAACTGGGCAACATCACATATGTCCGTTGATTCATCAAAAGCTAGAGAAAAGAAAGTACCAGAATGGACAAGGTCTTCCAGTTGCTGAAATACATCCTGAGAGAGTTCCTCGATACGTCTCGTAACTGTCTGCCTTGATATAGCACTTTCGTTCGTCTGCTCTCCTTTCAATACCTTTACTACCAAGATGGCGTTCAAATATTTGAGACAAGGCTTAACAATTTTCCCGCCAGAAAAAGGTTTTTTTTTTCGCCAATGCTAAAGCAATTTCATATGACGCTTCTGTCATCGCCAAGTCTTCACAACCTACTTTAGCAAATATTATGTTTTCTTCTGATTTCTTCCTTTTTCTTAGTCACATATTCTTTTCGTGAATCAGACGCAAGAACAAGCTTCATTTTTTCTTCTATGTTAGTCTGATGCTGTGTTTTATAGTATCTATTAAAATCGTCTTCTATTATGTGAAAGAGTACTTTCACAAACAATGCCAAACGGTTTTCCTGATGGATTGCTATAAATAACAATAACATTGGCGATATTGTTACATATTCTTTATATCTTGCCAGATTTAACAAATTTCTGGAAATAAAATGAATTTTTAGTTTTCATTAAATAAATTCGTAAGAAATAGCCTGACGTAGCCCAGTTAAAATATAAAATCTCCCAAAAAGTAGCTCGTAGCAATAAATAATATCTACAAATTTGTATCTGAATGTGGGGGACGGGTTTGCCAATGAAGGTCTAGTCAAATTATCAATTTGGTTTATTATTCCATTTGTAGGACTTTTGAATTTATTATTATTATTATTATTATTATTATTATTATTATTATTATTATTATTATTATTATTATTATTATTATTATTATTATTATTATTATTATTATTATTATTATTATTATATTATTATTATTATTATTATTATTATTATTAAAAAGGCATATTTTATGTGCATGTGACAATACGGTTCACATATTGTTAATAGGAATTATTATGAGATGCTTTGTTATATAACTTTACAATAAATATATGAAAATATTATACAATGATATTCTTAGGTATATATTGTTACAAAAAGAAATATAAAATACTTTGCTTATATATATATATATATATATATATATATATATCTTTATATATATATATATATATATATATATATATATATATATATATATATATATATATATATATATATTTTTATGTATATAAACACAAAATTTGTTTTATTTACTCTATATACCTCATACTTATTTTTTATTAATATATATTTTCGTAAATAAAATTTGTTTGCTATTGATTTTATTTTTGAGAATCCTAGTTTTATTTTTTAATATGATTATTTCGTATCGCTTTTTTCATATATTTTTAAGGCTCCTCTTTGGGAAGAAGCCAAAGGCCCACACTAAACCCCCAAAATTTGAGGGGATTTGGGGAGAAATGCAAATTCTAATCGAATCAAGGTATCGAGTATTAATATTATCTACTGTTCCTGTCTTGTAATGCTTTGTGGGGTACTACTACGATATACGTGTTAAAAGTGTACATTATTGTCAAGCAATAATTTCAAGCATTTAGAAATATGAATACGTTACGTTTCAGAAACCGCTTGTACTCCTTTTAATTAAATTACATCACCGTTTTGGGGAATTTTTAAATGATAATTTGAAGATTGATCTCTTATTTTTTTCATCCTTTAAAAAAGTATTTATTTCTTCAAAGTTGGCAATGCTTAATTCTTTTTGTCGCATTTATTTTATTGCTCCATTTGTCACATAGTGACCAGTATTATTACCTAAGGGGGACGGATGATTGTATTCAAGGGTATCTAGCTTGAATTTGTGTTTGAGGAGATCGTAGGTGCAATGGTCATCATTTTTTGTAAATAATAGTCTTTATTGTATATAAAATAGAATTAATTGTTGTATAATAAATGTTTGCTACGGTATACAATATATATCCAAACAATCATACCGTACAAACTCGGTTGACGTGCCGCCACTCATCGGTGACGTCATCCTTCTCTTACTCGGAGGTATCACTTACGTTTCCACTCCATATTTACAATGGGAAAAATTGTATTATTACAGATTACTGTAACTTTGTTAATAATTATTATTTTAAATTGTCACTTGCTTCAGAGACAAATATGGTGTCTTTTCATATGCCTTTGAAAGGATTTTGCTTTATAAAACCCTTTTAATGCTCTAAAGAAGTATTAGAATGGTGGAGCAACAATCAAGAAAAATACCCTTTTATTAAATTAGTAGCTATAAGAATGCTCGCCTGCCCTGCTTCATCAGTTTATTCTGAGAGGCTTTTTTCAGAAGCGGGTAACGTGTTTGAGGATAAGAGATCACGTTTAACTCCACAACATGGAGAGCAACTTATTTTCTTACACCACAACATTTCAAAATTCAAATAAGTTCAATTTTAAGTAAGAAAATTATGGAATCTTGTTTTTAAATTTTTTAAATTTTTGCTTTAACAGTTTAGTTAATATTTTGTTTTGTAGTAGTTTCTACTTCTAAAGTTAATTTCTTTTAATAATAATAATAATAATAACAGTACCTTGTACAAATTTTATTTATCCCCAGGTCTAGACTCTACAGTCTAGAGTATTAAAGCAACCGGTTCGAGTTTGAAAATGTTGTTTCATATTTAAAGTTTTCGAAAGTATAATAGAGTCGAGGTCGTTTTATTATGATATTGGTTTACATATGTCAATTTTCTATATTATTTTTTATGCATAATCATAACTGAGTAAATAAATCAATTACTGAATTTTTTTAAGAAATTCATTTGAAAAAGTGGAAAATTCCGGTAAATACCGCCTGGAACCGGAACTTTTAAAAACTCGGTTCCGGTACATCCCTACTAAGCTCATTAACAAACCTTAAAAATGCCAAAACTTAAATATTGCAATAACTCTCAAAGTATCGATGATAGAAAAAAATGAAGGTCATTTCTGTGTTCAGCGTTAAAACATACATAAAATTCAATAAAAAAATAAAAACATTTTTGTGTTGCATGGTGTTATTGAATCTAAAAGTTTCTCATATCTTCAACCTGTAAGAAGTGATCACTATTTCAACCAACCGACAAAAAGATTATTTCCAAGAGTTCCTTTCACTCATCCTTAATTATTATTATTATTATTACACATACACACACATATTATTATTACATACATATTACATAATACATATAAATATCCCATCATCCCACACACACACACACACATTACACACACACACACACACATTTGAAACACACACACACACACACACACACATCACACACACACACACACATGAAAAAGAAAGAGGAGGAGAGGAGAGGAGGAGAGAGGAGGAAGGACATGGAATGGAGATATAGATTCCCAGGTGTCGGAGTTAAATTTAGAATCTCTGAGTAAAATCTCACTTAATAGATCACAAATTAGACAACTAGAGTTCCCAAAGCAATGAAATTTGTTTGAATACCTATATCAAAAAACCATTTTAACATGTGACTGTTTATCTCTTTCATGGATAGGGTTATGATTAGAGTTATAAAATATATATTTTAAACAATTTTGTGTGTGTCACAGCATGCATCCAGGAAAGTCAGCATCTTTCTACAAATATTTCAATTGCATTTTTTTTACAAACATCGTTATTATTATTATTATTATTATTATTATTACTATTATTTTTTACATTATTATTATTATTATTACATATTATTTTTATTTACATGTTTTTATAATTATGAGTAGTATTATTTCAAGGATTATTAATATTAAGGCTAATATTTCAATTATTTTTTTTATTATTAGCTATTATTATTACATTACATATATTACATCTACGCATGATGCATCAATTCTATAATCTGCATTCCTATTATAAGTTATAATATTTTTTTTGCTTTATAGTCTTATGGTGAGCCTAATATCAATATATATATATATATATATATATATATATATATATATATATATATATATATATATATATATACATATATATATATGCAGTCTGTTATGTTACAGTATTCATATAATTATTCTTTTACCCCCGTATACATATATTGCAGGTTACCCTCGTTGTCCTTCTGGTCCTTACGAGGGCCACTGCTATAATATATGTATACCCTTTACAACCACCATCATCTGGACACCTTCAGATAAACCGAGTGTTAGGTTGTGCGCGGTTGAGGTTTACCTGAAGGTGGGACTAATATTCCTGGGATCTAGCATTGTTATTATCCCTCCTATACTCTTTTATGTAAATTATATTTAGAAAATTTTAATTTCTTTTCTTTTGGGGATGCTTTTATTTCTTTTAGTAAATGGAAAATAAAATATAGAAGCGCAAAGTTTTAAGTTTCTCTACAAATATTTAAATTAGTGAAACATTTGATCCAAGTTCCGAAGATTTTTATTGCACTTTCCGAAATTTTAAATCTATGAATTTATAACTACATTAAGATTTTTTTGATTTTAAGTTTGATCCACCATCGTACTGTAGTTTTTAAATAGAAATTATTATTATTAATTTTCTTATAATGGCCACACCAATATCACTCACAGCCATAACATGTCAGGGAATCTTACCCCTATCTGCAAATTTTGCCGTCGCCACATCCCTCAACCTGTTATCACATTTTCATTAATTGTCCTGAACTGGACTCCATCCACCTTCTTCGTTTTCCTGCACTATGGGCCATAACACTTTATAAAAGGCTATCCCATATTTTTTCTGAATTGTTCTCTTTCTATAGTAGCTCAATATATTTCTACCTTCAGGATCTGAAAATTTTGTATGATATTTAAATAACCCCCCCCCCCCTCTCGATAACACACCTACCTTGTAGAGGTTAGGGGGTCCAGATACCCTTTAGAGTAGTATCTGCGGAAGATGTGTTAGTGTTTTTGGTTAAAAATTTCCCTCCTAATTTGGGTTTACAATGCCTCTCCCACCTTGTTTTTATTATGTACTACTGTATGCATTACTGAACTCCCTTTTGGGTGCACCAATTCTAAAGTCCCAATATTCCTCCTGATGTCCATCCCGGTACTGGCGTTAGGCCCTCCTGTGCTTTGATCCCTGTGGTTAAGGGTGTAGCCTTCGCCGGGGTTTCAGAGTTCGTTGTCAGGAATGTTGGATCTCTAACCACCGTAGCTCTAAGCTTCGTGGAATCTTAGTCATCCGCCTTTCGAAGGAACCACCTGTAGGAGACTATTTTGACCCGTCTTTGAATTGGCAACACCTTGTTAACTCATGGGCACTATGGTCTGAGTCTCCTCGCTCTCATTGCCAATTTTGTCACATTCAAATCCCGCTGTCTATACATCACCTCTTTGTTGCCCGACGCAAATTCTTTCCGGCTATCGGGGCAGCCTCCCCAACACCAAACTGACTAATATTCTAGCAGAGTCACCTACATTTAAAGTACCACTCTCTTCTCTTTCCTTTCAGAAAAAATCGTTTTCCAAATCATATGATAGTCCATCATCTTTATTATACTGCTGTCTTCCCGGTTTCGTCTAGGTGCAATCCCCTGGTTTGTTTAAACCAGGTCAGGCAGCTTCTCAGTGAGCCGAGATTGTGACAGTACATACACTCAAAAATAAAAAATAAAATAAAATGAAATAATTTTCTTCTTAGACATGCATTAAAAGGATTGTTAGGACCAACTCGTAGAATTGGATTTCCAAACTATCACGGTCGCTCCTTTGTGTTTCGTGGTGGTTTCTGAACACCCAATGAAAAAAATATTATTATTATTATT
>JABUQX010001118.1:35000-40000 GCA_015478945.1 Trachelipus rathkii
TATATATATATATATATATATATTATATATATATATTTATTATATATACATATTATATATATATATATATATATATAAAATATATGGTAATTGTGGAGAATTCACCAGTCCAAAGTAGACGAAGATTGTATTAAAACTACAAACATTTAATGTAAAAAAAATTGGCATCAACAAATTTTTTAAAGTTTTTTTTTTTTTACAGATTTGCATACTTTTTGTTTATATTTTCAATAAAATTTTTAAAAATAAGGCTACAAAAATTTTTACCGGCTAATTTTCTTCTTTTTATAGGAACGCTATCAATGTAGTTTTCCGATATTGTTACTATATCGATCTTCATTAATATTTTTTCGATAATCGATAATTTTTACGATTATCAATGATTCGATTGTAAAGACAAAATATACGTAAATAAATAAAAGAAAAATTAAATAATTTTGCAAAACGTATTTTTTTTACATACGATACAATAAAAAAAGAAAAAAAAAAAATATAATAGACTACGGAATTACACCACACATCATCACACCACACACACACACTACACACACACCACATATATATATATATATATATATGATATATATCATATTATATATATATATATATATATATAATATATTATATTATATATATATATATAATTGTCAAACCATATACGTTCAGGCAACTTATATACATCTAAGTTAGGTTTAAGCCTACGGCATCGACGATCCATATAGATTAGGCCTTGTTTTATGACCCTGCCTAGTTTTTGAGGTTATGATTACAGTTTTGTTAAGTATGCACACATAGTAAATTTGTGTATACTTAACAAATATTATCATAACCTGAACTAGGACCTAAACTATATGGATCGTCAATGCCGTAGGCATATACCTAACATAAATGGATATACGTTGCCGTAAAATTAGACCTAACCTAGATAGTTTGACTGTCATTATATATATATATATATATATATATAATTATTATATATATTATATATATATATATATATAAATATATATATATATATTTATATTTTATATATATATTTTTTTTTTTTTTATATATATATATATTTATATATATTCTATATATATATATATATATATATATATATATATATATATATATATATATATATATATACTCGTATATTCGTAGAGTTATGATACTAATTTTTTCTTTTTTTTTATCTTAAGTAAAAAATGGTCTTGCAAATTTATTGCTATTTTTTTTTAAATTAATTACATTTTGTCTATAAAATCGAAACGTTGATAATCGTGAAAAAAAAAAAAGAATATAAAAAAATAATAATGATATCGATGTATCGATAATCTGAAAAGCATTTCGACAGTGATTCTTCATCCCTAAACGAACGAAAAAACCTAATTGTTATGATTTTCGGAGCGTTATTATTAATATTCTTATTCAAAATATAAACTTAAAATGTACGCAGATCTGTAAAAAATAATTTGAATAATTTGTTGATCCATTTTTTTACATTAAATGTTTGTAGTTTTAATAGTCTTCGTCTACTTTGGACTGGTTAATTCTCCACAACTTCCCTATATTATATATTATATATATAATATATATATATATATATATATAATATATATATATATATTTAATATTATTTATATATATATATTTATATATATATATTTATATATATATTATATATATATTATATATATATATATATATATATATATATATTTACTTACACTGTCCATCGAGGCAAATCGGGCACCCCGTTCACAAACATGAACATGATGAGGGAGGGACTTCGCTTCCCTCCTCCTGACTCGTTTCCTGTGACACCAAATGCAAATCACGAGGACAATGGCTGCTGATACTCCTACGCAGAGACCGGCAAGCATCAAGACGTTAACTTCTGAAGCTTTGGTGCCTATGAAAAAAATATAAATAAATATTTCATCTTCCCCGCAGGGGATCAGGTCTTCCATCTTAACTCAAATTGTTTGGTCTCCCAAAATCACCCACCTGATGGCTCACTGACAAAGTCTCCAGCATTAGACTTTCGCAACCCAACGGATCCTATATCGGACCCCAGTATCACAAATCCAACACCCTCTCAAAAAATGACACTTTTACCTTTCTCCCTTATTTCCATGGAAACAGCCCAATATTTCCCACACATTTCTGAATCTGCTTGCTGGGTAGATGCTGATATCGCTCAAAGTCCTAAACATGAGGACTCTGGTTGCTCTTCCAACGACCAACCAAATTCACGTAATAACATGGACTTGGTTGAACTCAACTTACTTCGCATTCATGGCAAAATCCCTCCACCAAATACCACAGAAAACTCCCCCCATAACCGGCCGAATAACCCAAAAATCTCTTGTACGACTATTCCTAACCTCCAGGATTTTTTGCTCCTCCTCGTCGGGACCCACGTCTTAGCCTTTCCTCCTCATCTGTATCCACCTCCAACACTTTCTCTAGCCACATAGAGAAAATTGTCTCGAAAAGATCATCCTCATAATTTTCATAACAACACAGCATGATCACCATCCTTCAGTGGGATTGTCGTGGTTGCAACTAATTTTGAAAAACTTGTTGAACTAATAACCATATGTACACTAAAGTGCATATGTTTGCAGGAACTTCAACTATGTTATCGCGACTTCTTCCAACCATCGTATCGGTCTTCCAACTCCTATATAAGGAGGTAACAATGAAAGAGTAGGCGCAGGAATTCTCATTCATAAGTCTGTCCCCTATTTTTCAGTCCCTCTTCGAACTGGATTTCATGCAATAGCAGCACTTATCCATCTGTCCACCTATCTCACTGTCTGTTCGATCTACTTGGCTCCCAGTAGTGAGCTTACTAAGGAAGACTTAGCAGACCTTTTTAAGCAGCTCACCACTCCGGTTGCTACACTGGGGAGACTTCAATCTTTGCCACCCCTGTCACCTCGTCTAAGTCTAAGATCCTTGTTGATCTCCTAACTCCCTTTTCCCTGGGATGACTTAACACAGGACTCCCTACATATGAACGTTTAGTTGCACACTCGTCTTCCTGTATATATATATATATATATATATATATATATATATATATATATATATATATATATATATATATATATATATATATATATATATATATATATATGTATATATATATATATATATATATTCTTTGCTCCTATTCTCTTATGGATCGCTTCACCTGGTCCTGTTTTGATTACTTATATGGCAGTGACCATTATCCAGTGGCCTTAAATGAACTCTTAGCACCGAGTCCAGTGTTAAAACCCATTCTCGCTGTCGTTATGATCGGTAGCAGAGTAGGCCTTTCATCAGGTCACAGATATCCCATTTTCAATTTGATGCTGCTTTAACTTCTTTTTCAGTGGAAAGATTACTCACTAGTGGAGCAGAAGCTTGTATCTCACGATCTCTGCAGAGCAAAACCCTTGGTGGTCCTACAGTGTGCGCCAACCGGGAGAAGGAAAACTCTATGATGCCACAATGGCAAAACTATGTAGCGAAAAACATATTGAGCTAAAGCATCTGCCGAACGGTCAAGACTTACGCCCAAACACTTAAACGATACTTTCGAACTTCAACTTCGACTGTCAACTAGACAACTCCAATTTCTTCAGTGTGGAAAGTTGTACAGAAAATATCTCGTCGCTCCAATAATTTTTCACCCACAGTCCTCCGTTATGGCCAGATATAACCGATATGATCTCTGCTCCAACATCTGTTGCAGATGCATTAGGTTATAGTTTTGCTAGCCAATCGAGCTCTTTAAAAACCGAGAATTAACACTTCGCCGCCAGACTTTTCAACTGCGAAAAGGGAACATCATACCTATAACCGTCTTTTTATACTTGCAGAGTATCAAACTGCACTAACGAATAGCAAAGACGGTGCCCTTGGCCCAGCAATAATTTCGCACATAATATTCCGTCATATTTAAACCTCTACGTCAGCGTTCTTGTCTGTATTACAGAATCTGAATCAAATCCTCATTTCCATCTGTTTGGACTGCAGCTTTCCCTATTCCCATATATGGGAAAGATCCGAAGTTTTCGGACAACCAAAGAACAATTTGTCTGACCTGCCATACTTGCAAATTAATGGCAAAAATGGTTTTTGCCCGCCTTCTCCCTGTTCTGGAGAGCAGCTATGCATTTTCAAGCTTCCATAGAACAGCTCCCTTTCTTTATTAAATGTCTTCTGTCATATAGATCCATCCAGGTTTGGTGCTCTTCTGTTCTATCACGCCACTTTACTTTGGAAGAAGGAGTTCCACAAGGTAGTGTTCTAAGTGTATTATTATTTGCTCTCGGATTCAATGACATTGTTGCTTCTATCCCAACGACTGTCAATTTTTCTCTCTATGTTGATGACCTGGTGTTATACATTGCTGGTGCCAGGCTGTCATTTCTTGAACAGCAACTCCAACTAGCAATTGAAAATATTTCACAATGGGGTAACTCTCATGGCTTCCATTTCTCACCCACCAAAGCCTCAACATTACTATTTAGGTAAAAAGGGAGTCGAAGAACCAGCCACCTTCCTCCCGCAAACCTAACCTTATATGGCTCATCCATTTCTGTAACTTCACAAGTCAAATTTTTAGGACTCATTCTAGACGACTACCTAACTTATGCACCACACATTAAACTCCACAAAACGACTTATCATCGCGAGTTTGACCTATTACGTCATCTTACCTCAAAATCTTGTGGCGCTGATCGCAAGTCTCTTTTACGTCTCCACACCGCCCCAATCAAGTAGAAGTTGGACTATGGTTTCTTAGTATATTGTCAGGCTTTCCCAACTCTTCTACATCTGTTGTATACCACCTAACATGAGGCGATCCGTATCTCTACTGGAGCCTTCCGATCGCCCTTCCAGGTGAGCCTTGAAGTTAAATTCGATGTGATGCCACTCTTTCTTCGAAGGGAATACATCATGTGCACAAGTTATCTCCTCTTTCAAACCCCAATACCGTCTGCTCTGACACC
>JABUQX010001118.1:50000-55000 GCA_015478945.1 Trachelipus rathkii
AAAATTTCTTGGCCAATTATACAAATAAGCAGCAATTAATTATGCTCGTATCAGAAGCCTTGACAAAAATAGGGTGCACTGTAAAACAAGCTGATGGAGATGCAGATTTAGATATTGTTCAATCTGCAGTAACGTCATCTACCAATATAATGACCGTCACTGTTGGCGAAGATACAGACTTGTTGGTTCTTTTGTTATACCATGCGAAAAACAATGGTTTTAAACTGTACTTACGGAGTGACATAAAAAGACTGTTGTCTACAAATCCAGTGTATGATATTCTTGGAATTAAAGCCTTGCTGGGTAGTGATATTTGTAAAAACATTTTGTTTTTACATGCTTTTACTGGTTGTGACACAACGTCCAGAATCTTTGGCATCGGAAAGGCCAGAGCATTGGAAAAACTAATGAATGATGAACAACTACAGCTGGCTGCAAACGTATTTTCCTCAGATGGAACTCAACAGTGTGACATTGAATCTGCAGGAAGTAAGGCTATGTCAATACTATATGACGGCAAGACAGGAAATTCTCTAAAAGCACTTCGTCATCGAATGCTAGTGGAAAAAGTTGCAGCAGCTAAATCGTTTGTTGCACCTGAACGTTGGCCACCTACAGAATCAGCAACAAAGTACCATAGCTTTCGTACATACTATCAGGTATGTGTTTGGAAATCACAAGAAACGCCTTTAACTGCAACAGAATGGGGTTGGTTTGTTAGGGAAAACTCGTATTACCCTACAGTATCTGATATGCCACCAGCCCCAGAGTGGTTACTGAAAATGATCCATTGTTCTTGTAAGACGCATTGCGCAACAATGCGATGTGGATGCAAACAGAACGGGCTGCCTTGTTCAGCCTCTTGTGGGGAGTGCCAGATCAGTGGATGTGACAACAACGTTGAAACTGAAAACAATGACAGTGATTCAGATGCATAGTTTGTCCGACATTACTTATTCAATTCCTTAAGGACTTTGTTCTTACAGTACTTTTATACTAACTATGACAATAAAAATGTAAATAATAATATTTCTATGTCCTTTTAATAAATTCTATTCTTGAAATATAATTTTATTTTCTTTGATATTTCATTATTTACTCTTATATTTAATGGATGTGCTTTCATTAATCTCAATATATACAAAATATCTTTAAACAAATATAACAAAAAATCGACATTCCGACGCCATTTTGAATCTGATTTTTCAATACTTTCCCATACTTGGATTTTGTCTGATTTTGGATATGTTATAAAGCAACATTTGTTAAGTTGAATACCACTTCAATCGCTTGTGAAACAATTTTTCCCAGATTTATGTGTTATTTTTCTTAGTTTAACTGGACCATTAAAGTTTTAAAATAAGATATCTAAATATTTAAAAGTGTTATTAAGTGTCAATTAGGATCGCTAGTTTGGGTAAAGTATACTGTAAAATATCTGACTTGTCAGCCAATGGTCCCTTGAGATATACTTTCTGGAGAAGTTATTCTCCTCGATTAAGGCCAGTCACCCAGAGATGTGAACTTTTTAAAATAAAAGTAATTCAACTTCCAAGTTATAAACTATCAAATTAATCAATAAAAAAGTAAATTACTAGTGAAGGCATTTATCTCAACATATGCAATATAATCAATAAATTATAAAGTGTGTGTTTGAAATCACTCACCCAAACGTATGATTCGTGTCATCACTTCGAACTTTAAATTGATCAAACACGACCTGAACTTGTTCATCACTTCGAGGTCGAAATGAAAACTCGCAGGTGGTATTGGAAGGATAGTTAGCAGGATGCCTTGGGGAATTAAACGTTCCGCTTTTGTGACTTGAACTGTAGTAGTTAAAGATGCATCTTCCGTCAGGAGAGGCTGTTCCCGGGATTTGGTATTCTGAAAGTAAATATTATATTGGTCTAAATAATTAGTGTAAAACCTTTCTCCATTTATGTTTTTTCATAATATTAATAAGAATCTTCCTAATACTAGTAGAAAATAAAATTATTTGAATTTTTTTCAAAGGAAAAAATTGCAACTGCGCACATCACATATCTCTCTGCAGGATAAACATTAAATTGAATTTCATTTTCGTGTCATATGTTGCTATTTTTTGTGTTTTGATCCGATCAGCAAATCCTGACGTATAGTCTTAATCTTTCCGATTCTACCTCGCTGATCTGGATAGAATTTTCCGGCGGGGTCATCTTAACCTTGTGAAATTCAATTCTTTAAAAACCCAACTTCTACAAATCTCCCTCTCCAAGATACCCTCTGACTTTCCTATCTCTTTTGATGGTTCAATCGTCTCTCCTGTTGACAATATAAACATCCTTGGGCTTAATTAACATAAACAAAAAAATGTCTTGGAAATCTCACATCACAATGATTGCTAGGGCAGCCTCAAAGAAGCTGGGAATTCTGCTTAGACAGATACTTTTTTTTTCTCTTCTCAGTTACTCCAGCTATACAAAGGTCTCATTCGCTCTTGTGTGGAGTACTGCTCTCACATCTTGGAGGGTTCTGGTTTCACTCTGGTTTTGGCTAGGGTCGAATCAAACTACAAGATCCTTATAAACTGTTCTGTACTTTACAATTCACTTGACCCTCCATCTTTGTGACGCGATGTTGGGGCTTTATCTTTTTTTCCTATAGACACCGCAGAGGCAAATGCTAGAGGGAGCTAACCACTTGAGTACCACTACCTCTACGACGCTCTCGCAGCACACACAAGGGGTTCTGTGTCAGCACATGAGTTTTGTGTTGACACTAGTAACTCCAGACTTGTTTGTTGGGGTGCTTCCTTCTTTCCATCCACCTCTTTTTTTGTGGAATTCTCTTCCATCTTGTGTTTCCTGCTGAATTTAATCTCGCTCACTTTAAATCCTGCGTCTGGGCTCATCTACGTTAGATGGTGACACTTTTAATGCATTTAACACCCCCTCCTTGAATAAAAGATAAACAAATATAAATGACAATACACGCTCTACATTACATAATTTGCCTGTCAATGCTTATCATTTTTGTACCGTTTTTACAAAAATATTCCTAAAATGATGAAAATTACATGAAAGCCCTACATGAATCTTGCGAGGGGTCATATAGGTTATGCAGCCCCCTGGACTAAATGAGGAGAGAAGCTTCACATCGTTGCAATTTAGTTGGCTTTTCTAAATTACAGAATAACTTGACCTCATTATAGATATAACACTTTCCTTTGTTAAGAGTGATGCTTCTTAATGCCAAAAATAAAAAAAAAATTAAATAATTTTCCAAAAAAATTTTGGGGGGGATTTTACTTTAAAAAATTAGCTAAATCAGCATATATTTTAACATACACTTTTGTATTTAACATGTAAGATAAATTATTTATGAATTGCATTCAGTAGTTCGAAATAAATATAATTGGAATTTTTAAAATTTAAAATTTATGTACACACCTGTCTCGAATTTATAGTTTGCTTTGAATCCGATTCCTTGACTAGATCCACTACTAAACACCATCAGCAACCGAGGTCCGAAAGACTTTACTGGAGGAGGGAGGGTCTTCCCACAAAGCTCATAATCTGGACTGTCATACTTTCTTTTTGTTTCTTGACCTTGCAGGTAGAGGCGAAGGAACCCATCCGAACAGCTATAATATATTATATTTATTAAATAATATATATCTATATATATAGATATTATATTTTGTATATCGTATATATCTATATATATATATATATATATATATAATATATATATATATATAGTAGGTAAAGGTTACTATTACGCGACACCTTTGTAAAAAAAAAATTGCGGGTTGCCAGTTTGCTATTAATTTTACTAATTTTGCTACTTTTTTTAAGAAGAAAAAAAATTAATTAAAGGAATATTTAATTTGTAAAGAAATATATATATATATATATATATATATATATATTATTATATATATATATATATATATAATTATTATATATATTATTATATATATATATATATATATATATATATAATATATATATTACCAAATTGTGTTTAGTTATTAATTATTTTCTTGCTAAATCAAGATGTTATAGAGCAGCGGTGCCCAACCCGTAGCTCGCGAGCAACGTGTTGCTCGCGTACCGTTTTAATGTGGCTCGCGGCTCGCGTATTCAGATTCATTACCTTTATTAAAAAATAAACTAAAGTTTTTAGAAATTTATATATATATATATAAATTGATATACGCAAATATATATCAAGATAATATATATATATTATAATATATATATATATATTATATATATATATATATATATATATATATATATTATATATATATTATCATCATCAAATCATCAATCATCCTCATTCATCATCATCACCCGCCTTCTCTCCCAAGACTGAGTGTAAGGTGCGCAAGTACACCCGAACAGAAAAGTAGTAGAAGAATATGAACGCAAGTCGAAAGAAAAGCCCAGCCTTACCGGCTCTTATACCTTTTAGTGAGAACTCGTAGCAGTCAGAAAATCCAACTAGAGCTTCACGTGGACGCGACGGACCCTCGCTATGGGCATCTCGTCAAATGTGGGGTTCACACCCTTGTCCCAGGTAGGCCGCAACTAATTTACCCCCCTCAAAAACCCGCCAATACTCCATTATGCAACTTTCCTTCTCGCCTCTGCAACTCACATTTCTCTCCTCCAAGCATTCCTTTTTTTTCTGACTCAATCCACTTTTCTTCGGGCTTCCAGCCGTCGATTCCCAACTTAACTAACGCCTGTACTCCGCTTTAACCGCCGACCTATCATCCATCCTTTCCACATGACCAAACCATCTAACATACTTTCATTTATTCTCTCATTACCCCTTCTTCACCCACGCAACACTTTATAACGTTTCAATTTCTCATTTTATCAAAATTCTTTTCAACACTAACCACGCCGCTATTTCCATCTGAACACATTTGTCACTTTATATATATAATATTATATAATATATAATATATATATATAATATTATATTATAATATAGTATATATATAT
>JABUQX010001119.1:0-5000 GCA_015478945.1 Trachelipus rathkii
CGAGATTTTATTATTAAATTAGTAACAATTTAAGATATCATAACAATATTTTCGGAGATTTCCAAATTTTGAACTTACGGAAATCTAAGTATTTTCGTTCCAGAAAAAAAATCTATCGCAACCTATTACTCCAAAACCTGGAATCATTCAGACTTCAGGCCAACGGCATTTTATTAATAAATTAGTAACAATTTAAGATATCATAACAATATTTTCGGAGATTTCCAAATTTTGAACTTATTTAGGGAAATCTAATTATTTTCGTTCCAGAAAAAAATCTATCGCTATCTATTACTATAAAACCTGGAACAAGAAAGACTTCAGGCCAACGCCATTTTATTAATAAATTAGTAAGAATTTCAAATATGATAACGATATTTGGAAAGTTTTCCAAATTTTGGACTTATTTAGGGAAATCTAAGTATTTTCGTTCCAGAAAAAAATCTATCGCTACCTATTACTCCAAAACCTGGAAAGACAGACTTCAGGCTAACGCCATTTTATTAATAAATTAGTAAGAATTTCAGATATGATAACGATATTTGGAAAGTTTTCCAAATTTTGGACTTATTTAGGGAAATCTAAGTATTTTCGTTCGAAAAAAAAATCTATCGCTACCTATTACTCCAAAACCTGGAACAAGACAGACTTCAGGCTAACGCCATTTTATTAATAAATTAGTAAAAATTTCAGATATGATAACGATATTTGGAAAGTTTTCCAAATTTTTGACTTATTTAGGGAAATCTAATTATTTTCGTTCCAGAAAAAAATCTATCGCTATCTATTACTATAAAACCTGGAACAAGAAAGACTTCAGGCCAACGCCATTTTATTAATAAATTAGTAAGAATTTAAGATATGATAACGATATTTGGAAAGTTTTCCAAATTTTGGACTTATTTAGGGAAATCTAAGCATTTTCGTTCGAAAAAAAAATCTATCGCTACCTTTTCTCCAAAACCTGGAACAAGACAGACTTCAGGCTAACGCCATTTTATTAATAAATTAGTAAGAATTTCAGATATGATAACGATATTTGGAAAGTTTTCCAAATTTTTGACTTATTTAGGGAAATCTAATTATTTTCGTTCCAGAAAAAAATCTATCGCTATCTATTACTATAAAACCTGGAACAAGAAAGACTTCAGGCCAACGCCATTTTATTAATAAATTAGTAAGAATTTCAAATATGATAACGATATTTGGAAAGTTTTCCAAATTTTGGACTTATTTAGGGAAATCTAAGTATTTTCGTTCCAGAAAAAAATCTATCGCTACCTATTACTCCAAAACCTGGAACAAGACAGACTTCAGGCTAACGCCATTTTATTAATAAATTAGTAAGAATTGCAGATATGATAACGATATTTGGAAAGTTTTCCAAATTTTGGACTTATTTAGGGAAATCTAAGTATTTTCATTCGAAAAAAAAAATCTATCGCTACCTATTACTCCAAAACCTGGAACAAGACAGACTTCAGGCTAACGCCATTTTATTAATAAATTAGTAAGAATTTCAGATATGATAACGATATTTGGAAAGTTTTCCAAATTTTGGACTTATTTAGGGAAATCTAAGTATTTTCGTTCCAGAAAAAAATCTATCGCTACCTATTACTCCAAAACCTGAACACTTACAGACTTCAGGCTAACGCCATTTTATTAACAAATTAGTAAGGTATAAAGATATGATAACGTTGTTTTCAAAGTTTTCGAAATTTTGGATTTATTTAGGGAAATCTAATTATTTTCGTTCCAGAAAAAAATCTATCGCTACCTATTACTCCAAAACCTGGAACAAGACAGACTTCAGGCTAACGCCATTTTATTAATAAATTAGTAAGAATTTCAGATATGATAACGATATTTGGAAAGTTTTCCAAATTTTGGACTTATTTAGGGAAATCTAATTATTTTCGTTCCAAAAAAAAAATCTACCGCTACCTATTACTCCTAAACCTGGAACAAGACAGACTTCAGGCTAACGCCATTTTATTAATAAATTAGTAAGAATTTCAGATATGATAACGATATTTGGAAAGTTTTCCAAATTTTTGACTTATTTAGGGAAATCTAATTATTTCCGTTCCAGAAAAAAATCTATCGCTATCTATTACTATAAAACCTGGAACAAGAAAGACTTCAGGCCAACGCCATTTTATTAATAAATTAGTAAGAATTTCAAATATGATAACGATATTTGGAAAGTTTTCCAAATTTTGGACTTATTTAGGGAAATCTAAGTATTTTCGTTCCAGAAAAAAATCTATCGCTACCTATTACTCCAAAACCTGGAACAAGACAGACTTTAGGCTAACGCCATTTTATTAATAAATTAGTAAGAATTTCAGATATGATAACGATATTTGGAAAGTTTTCCATAATTTGGACTTATTTAGGGAAATCTAAGTATTTTCTTCGAAAAAAAAATTCTATCGCTGCCTATTACTCCAAAACCTGGAACAATCAGACTTCAGGCTAACGCCATTTTATTAATAAATTAGTAAGAATTTCCGATATGATAACAATATTTGGAAAGTTTTCCAAAATTTGGAGTTTTTGAAATCTACGTATTTTCGTTCCAGAAAAAATCTATCGCTACCTATTACTCCAAAACCTGGAATAATACAGACTTCATACTAAAGCCATTTTATTAATAAATTAGTAAGAATTTCAGATATGATAACAATATTTGGAAAGTTTTCCAAAATTTGGAGTTTTTGAAATCTACGTATTTTCGTTCCAGAAAAAATCTATCGCAACCTATTACTCCAAAACCTGGAAAGATACAGACTTCATGCTAACGCCATTTTATTAATAAATTAGTAAAAATTTCAGATATGATAACAATATTTGGAAAATTTTCCAAAAATTTTTGTTTGTGAAATCTAACTATTTTCGCCCCAGAAATAATTTAATATATATACACACACACACACACACACACATATATATATATATATATATATATATATATATATATATATATATATATATATATATATATATATATATATATATATATATATATATATATATATATATATATAATATATATATTATATATATATATATATATATTTCAATATTTTATATATCATATATATATATATATATAATATATATATATATATATAATAGTATATATATAATAATATATAATAATATATATATATATATATATATATATATATATATATCTATTATATATATATATATATATATATATATATATTTATATATATATAATATCATATATATATATATATATATATAGTATATATATATATATATATATATATTATATATATATATATATTATTGAGGATAAAAAAAAAAAAAAATCAATTAAAAAAATCAATTGATTTTTACTTGATTTTTTGATTTTATTGATTTTTTTGATTTTTTTGATTTTTTTATTTTTTTTTTTTATTTTTTTTATATTTTTTTTTTGTATATTTTAGTGATTTAACTTCAATAGAAATAAAAAATAAAATAAAACTATATATATTATGAAGTTTTTAATATATCATTTTATCAATTTTCACAAACTACTGGCAGCGTACCGAATCTGTACATTCTTTTAGTGTTGTGTATTGTTTCCATTGGTAAGATTTTTGAACCCAGAAGCTAGGGCCTAGGGTTAAAAATTGAAAATTAATGCCAGATGCAGACTAATTTATATATATTGGTTTTTCACAATGTCGTATAATACATATGATAGGCCAGTATTTGAATATTGTCTACAATTTTAGCACCCTTATTAGAAAAGACATAGATATGCTGGAGAGGGCACAACGTAAAGCAACGAGGAGATAGATTTTTGGCTTTGAGGATAAGAATAGGCGTGAAGTTGTCTAGATAGGCCCATACGGCTTCTTAAGTATTATTCTTATTTATTATTTATTATGGGTTGACTGGGACATTCTAGAGGGGCCAATGCGGCTTCTTAATTATTAATTTTTATTGGTTGACTGGGACAGTCTAAAAAGACATGCGGGCTTCTTAAGAATTATTCTTATTTATTATGAGTTGACTGGGACATTCTAGAGGGGTCAATGCGGCTTCTTAATTATTATTTTTAATTATTAATTATTATTGGTTGACTGGGACAGTCTAGATAGGCCCATGTGGCTTCTTAAGTATTATTCATATTTATTTATTATTTGATATTTATTATTAGTTGACTGGGACATTCTAGAGTGGCCAATGCGCTTCATTATTATTAATTTTTGACAATTGACTGAGACAATCTAAAAAGGACCATGTGGCTTCTTAAGTATTATCATATTTATTATTAGTTGAGTGGGACATTCTGAGGCGTCAATGCGGTTTTCTTAATTATTATTTTTAATTTTATATATATAATATATATATATATATATATAATATATATATATATATATATATATATATATATATAATATATATATAATCATATATATATATATATATATATATTATATATATATAGTATTATATAATATATTATATATATATATTGTTGAATAATAGTCTAGATAGGCCTATGAGGCTTCTTAAGTAATTAATTCTTATTTATTATTTATTATGGGTTGACTGGGATGGGACATTCTAGAGTGGCCAATGCGGCTTCTTAATTATTAACTTTTATTGGTTGACTGGGACAGTCTAAATAGGACCATGCGGCTTCTTAAGTATTATTCTTATTTATTATGGGTTGACTGGGACATTCTAGAGAGGTTAATGCAGCTTCTTAATTATTATTCAGAATAATAATTAAGAAGCTGCATTTAACCCCTTTTATTTTTTTTATTACTAGAATGTTCCAGTCAACCATATAAATAAGAATATATACTTAATTAAGAAGCCTTGTGGTCTTTTTTTAGACTGTCCCAGTCAACCAATAAAAATTAAATAATTAAAAAAAATTATTCTAGAATGTCCCAGTCAACCCATAATAAATAATAAATAAGAATAATACTTAAGAAGCCGCATGGGCCTATCTAGACTGTCCC
>JABUQX010001119.1:15000-20000 GCA_015478945.1 Trachelipus rathkii
TGGAATTCTCTTCATCTTCTGTGTTTCCTACTCAATTTAATCTCCCTCACTTTAAAGCCCGCGTCTGTGCTCATCTGCGTAGTTTGTGTTAGTTGAATTTTTGTTGTTTTTAACACCCCCTCCTTTGAAAAGGCATTGCCCGTTAGCGGTGGTGATAACCGTAAAAAAAAAAAAAAAAAAAAAATATATATATATATTTTAGAGTAATTGGTAGCAGTAGATTTTTTTTTTCTGGTACGAAAATACTTAGAAGTGCAAAACTCGATAATTTCGAGGTGTGTGGAAATTCTGTTATGGTTGTTGAAATCCTTCATAATTAAGTTATAAAATGCAGTTAGCATGAAGTTTGTCAGGTCTCAAATTTTGGAGTAATTGTTAGCAGTAGATTTTTTTTTCTGGTACGAAAATACTTAGAAGTGCAGAACTCGAAAATTTCGAGGTGTGTGGAAATACTGTTATGGTTGTTGAAATCCTTCATAATTAAGTTATAAAATGCCGTTAGCATGAAGTTTGTCAGAACTCAAATTTTGAAGTAATTGGTAGCAGTAGATTTTTTTTCTGGTACGAAAATACTTAGAAGTGCAAAACTCGAAAATTTCGAGGTGTGTGGAAATTTTATGGTTGTTGAAATCCTTCATAATTAAGTTATAAAATGCCGTTAGCATGAAGTCTGTCAGGTCTTAAATTTTTGAGTAATTGTCAGCAGTAGATTTTTTTTCTGGTACGAAAATACTTAGAAGTGCAAAACTCGAAAATTTCGAGGTGTGTGGAAATACTGTTATGGTTGTTGAAATCCTTCATAATTAAGTTATAAAATGCCGTTAGCATGAAGTTTGTCAGAACTCAAATTTTGAAGTAATTGGTAGCAGTAGATTTTTTTTATGGTACGAAAATACTTAGAAGTGCAAAACTCGAAAATTTCGAGGTGTGTGGAAATACTGTTATGGTTGTTGAAATCCTTCATAATTAAGTTATAAAATGCCGTTAGCATGAAGTTTGTCAGAACTTAAATTTTGGAGTAATTGGTAGCAGTAGATTTTTTTTCTGGTACGAAAATACTTAGAAGTGCAAAACTCGAAAATTTTGAGGTGTGTGGAAATTCTGTTATGGTTGTTGAAATCCTTCATAATTAAGTTATAAAATGCCGTTAGCATGAAGTTTGTCAGAACTTAAATTTTGGAGTAATTGGTAGCAGTAGATTTTTTTTCTGGTACGAAAATACTTAGAAGTGCAAAACTCGAAAATTTCGAGGTGTTAGGAAATACTGTTATGGTTGTTGAAATCCTTCATAATTAAGTTATAAAATGCCGTTAGCATGAAGTTTGTCAGAACTCAAATTTTGAAGTAATTGGTAGCAGTAGATTTTTTTTATGGTACGAAAATACTTAGAAGTTCAAAACTCGAAAATTTCGAGGTGTGTGGAAATACTGTTATGGTTGTTGAAATCCTTCATATTTAAGTTATAAAATGCCGTTAGCATGAAGTTTGTCAGAACTTAAATTTTGGAGTACTTGGAAGCAGTAGATTTTTTTTTTGGTGTTCAATTGCTCATATTTTCAAAATCGAAAATTTCGAGGTGTGTGGAAATTCTGTTATGGTTGTTGAAATCCTTCATAATTAAGTTATAAAATGCCGTTAGCATGAAGTTTGTCAGAACTTAAATTTTGGAGTAATTGGTAGCAGTAGATTTTTTTTCTGGTACGAAAATACTTAGAAGTGCAAAACTCGAAAATTTCGAGGTGTTAGGAAATACTGTTATGGTTGTTGAAATCCTTCATAATTAAGTTATAAAATGCCGTTAGCATGAAGTTTGTCAGAACTCAAATTTTGAAGTAATTGGTAGCAGTAGATTTTTTTTATGGTACGAAAATACTTAGAAGTGCAAAACTCGAAAATTTCGAGGTGTGGGAAATTCTGTTATGGTTGTTGAAATCCTTCATAATTAAGTTATAAAATGCCGTTAGCATGAAATCTGTCAGGTCTTAAATTTTGGAGTAATTGTCAGCAGTAGATTTTTTTTTTCTGGTACGAAAATACTTAGAAGTGCAAAACTCGAAAATTTCGAGGTGTGTGGAAATACTGTTATGGTTGTTGAAATCCTTCATATTTAAGTTATAAAATGCCGTTAGCATGAAGTTTGTCAGAACATAAATTTTGGAGTACTTGGAAGCAGTAGATTTTTTTTATTGTACGAAAATACTTAAAGGTCGCAAACTCGAAATTTTTGAAGGGTGTTTTTGGACTACTGTTATGGTTGTTAAAATCCTTCAATATTTTAAGTTATAAAAAACTTTGTAAACCAAAGAAGTCTGTCAGGTTTTAAATTTTGGAGTAATTGGTAGCAGTAGATTTTTTTTCTGGTACGAAATACCTTTAGAATGCAAAACTCTAAAATTTTCCGAGTGTGTGGAAATAACTGTTATGGTTGTTGAAATCCTTCATAATTAAGTTATAAAATGCCGTTAGCATGAAGTTTGTCAGAACTTAAATTTTGGAGTAATTGGTAGCAGTAGATTTTTTTTCTGGTACGAAAATACTTAAAGGTGCAAAACTCGAAAATTTCGAGGTGTGTGGAAATACTGTTATGGTTGTTGAAATCCTTCATAATTAAGTTATAAAATGCCGTTAGCATGAAGTTTGTCAGAACTTAAATTTTGGAGTAATTGGTAGCAGTAGATTTTTTTCTGGTACGAAAATACTTAGAAGTGCAAAAAGCGAAAATTCGAGGTGTGTGGAAATACTGTTATGGTTGTTGAAATCCTTCATATTTAACTTATAAAATGCCGTTAGCATGAAGTTTGTCAGAACTTAAATTTTGGAGTAATTGGAAGCAGTAGATTTTTTTTTATGGTACGAAAATACTTAGAAGTGCAAAACTCGAAAATTTCGAGGTGTGTGGAAATACTGTTATGGTTGTTAAAATCCTTCATATTTAAGTTTTAAAATGCCGTTAGCATGAAGTTTGTCAGAACTTAAATTTTGGAGTAATTGGTAGCAGTAGATTTTTTTTTCTGGTACGAAAATACTTAGAAGTGCAAAACTCGAAAATTTCGAGGTGTGTGGAAATACTGTTATGGTTGTTGAAATCCTTCATATTTAAGTTATAAAATGCCGTTAGCATGAAGTTTGTCAGAACTTAAATTTTAGAGTAATTGGTAGCAGTAGATTTTTTTCTGGTACGAAAATACTTAGAAGTGCAAAACTCGAAAATTTCGAGGTGTTAGGAAATACTGTTATGGTTGTTGAAATCCTTCATAATTAAGTTATAAAATGCCGTTAGCATAAGGTCTGTCAGGTCTTAAATTTTGGAGTAAATGGTAGCAGTAGATTTTTTTATGGTACGAAAATACTTAGAAGTGCAAAACTCGAAAATTTCGAGGTGTGTGGAAATACTGTTATGGTTGTTGAAATCCTTCATAATTAAGTTATAAAATGCCGTTAGCATTGTCAGAACTTAAATTGTCAGAACGAAAATACTTAGAAGTGCAAAACTCTAAAATTTCGAGGTGTGTGGAAATACTGTTATGGTTGTTGAAATCCTTAATAATTAAGTTATAAAATGCCGTTAGCATGAAGTTTGTCAGAACTTAAATTTTGGAGTAATTGGTAGCAGTAGATTTTTTTTCTGGTACGAAAATACTTAAAGGTGCAAAACTCGAAAATTTCGAGGTGTGTGGAAATACTGTTATGGTTGTTGAAATCCTTCATATTTAAGTTATAAAATGCCGTTAGCATGAAGTTTGTCAGAACTTAAATTTTGGAGTAATTGGTAGCAGTAGATTTTTTTCTGGTACGAAAATACTTAGAAGTGCAAAAAGCGAAAATTCGAGGTGTGTGGAAATACTGTTATAGTTGTTGAAATCCTTCATATTTAACTTATAAAATGCCGTTAGCATGAAGTTTGTCAGAACTTAAATTTTGGAGTAATTGGAAGCAGTAGATTTTTTTTTATGGTACGAAAATACTTAGAAGTGCAAAACTCGAAAATTTCGAGGTGTGTGGAAATACTGTTATGGTTGTTAAAATCCTTCATATTTAAGTTTTAAAATGCCGTTAGCATGAAGTTTGTCAGAACTTAAATTTTGGAGTAATTGGTAGCAGTAGATTTTTTTTCTGGTAGGAAAAATACTTAGAGTGCAAAACTGAAAATTTCGAGGTGTGTGGAAATTCTGTTATGGTTTGTTGACATTCCTTTCATAATAAGTTATAAGAATGCCGTTAGCATGACGTCTCTGTAAGAAACTTAATTTTTAGAGTATTGGTAGCCTAGATTTTTTTATGGTCACGAAAATACTTAAGGTGCAAAACTCGAAATTTTCCGAGGTGTGGTGGAAATTCTGTTTGGTTTTTGAAATCCTTCATAATTAAGTTATAAAATGCCGTTAGCATGAAGTTTGTCAGAACTTAAATTTTGGAGTAATTGGTAGCAGTAGATTTTTTTTCTGGTAGGAAAATACTTAGAAGTGCAAAACTCGAAAATTTTGAGGTGTGTGGAAATTCTGTTATGGTTGTTGAAATCCTTCATAATTAAGTTATAAAATGCCGTTAGCATGAAGTTTGTCAGAACTCAAATTTTGAAGTAATTGGTAGCAGTAGATTTTTTTTATGGTACGAAAATACTTAAAAGTGCAAAACTCGAAAATTTCGAGGTGTGTGGAAATTCTGTTATGGTTGTTGAAATCCTTCATAATTAAGTTATAAAATGCCGTTAGCATGAAGTTTGTCAGAACTTAAATTTTGGAGTAATTGGTAGCAGTAGATTTTTTTTTCTGGTACGAAAATACTTAGAAGTGCAAAACTCGAAAATTTCGAGGTGTGTGGAAATTCTGTTATGGTTGTTGAAATCCTTCATAATTAAGTTATAAAATGCCGTTAGCATGAAGTTTGTCAGAACTTAAATTTTGGAGTAATTGGTAGCAGTAGATTTTTTTTCTGGTACGAAAATACTTAAAGGTGCAAAACTCGAAAATTTTGAGGTGTTTGGAAATACTGTTATGGTT
>JABUQX010001119.1:30000-35000 GCA_015478945.1 Trachelipus rathkii
ATTTAAGTTCTGACAAACTTCATGCTAACGGCATTTTATAACTTAATTATGAAGGATTTCAACAACCATAACAGTATTTCCACACACCTCGAAATTTCGAGTTTTGCACTTCTAAGTATTTTCGTACCATAAAAAAAATCTACTGCTACCAATTACTTCAAAATTTGAGTTCTGACAAACTTCATGCTAACGGCATTTTATAACTTAATTATGAAGGATTTCAACAACCATAACAGTATTTCCACACACCTCGAAATTTTCGAGTTTTGCACCTTTAAGTATTTTCGTACCAGAAAAAAAATCTACTGCTACCAATTACTCCAAAATTTAAGTTCTGACAAACTTCATGCTAACGGCATTTTATAACTTAATTATGAAGGATTTCAAAAACCATAACAGAATTTCCACACACCTCGAAATTTTCGAGTTTTGCACCTTTAAGTATTTTCGTACCATAAAAAAATCTACTGCTACCAATTACTCTAAAATTTAAGTTCTTACAAACTTCATGCTAACGGCATTTTATAACTTAATTATGAAGGATTTCAACAACCATAACAGAATTTCCACACACCTCGAAATTTTCGAGTTTTGCACTTCTAAGTATTTTCCTACCAGAAAAAAAATCTACTGCTACCAATTACTCCAAAATTTAAGTTCTGACAAACTTCATGCTAACGGCATTTTAAAACTTAAATATGAAGGATTTTAACAACCATAACAGTATTTCCACACACCTCGAAATTTTAGAGTTTTGCACTTCTAAGTATTTTCGTACCAGAAAAAAAATCTACTGCTACCAATTACTCCAAAATTTAAGTTCTGACAAACTTCATGCTAACGGCATTTTATAAGTTAAATATGAAGGATTTCAACAACTATAACAGTATTTCCACACACCTCGAATTTTCGCTTTTTGCACTTCTAAGTATTTTCGTACCAGAAAAAAATCTCTACCAATTACTCCAAAATTTAAGTTCTGACAAACTTCATGCTAACGGCATTATAACTTAATTATGAAGGATTTTAACAACCATAACAGTATTTCCACACACCTGAATTTTGAGTTTTGCAACCTTTACATATTTTTCGTACCAGAACAAAAATCTACTGCTACAATTAACTCCAAAGATTTTAAGTTCTAACAAACTTATGCTAACGGCATTTTAATAACTTAATTAAGGATTTCAACAACCATAACAGTATTTCCACACACCTCGAAATTTTAGAGTTTTGCACTTCTAAGTATTTTCGTTCTGACAATTTAAGTTCTGACAATGCTAACGGCATTTTATAACTTAATTATGAAGGATTTCAACAACCATAACAGTATTTCCACACCTCGAAATTTTCGAGTTTTGCACTTCTAAGTATTTTCGTACCATAAAAAAAATCTACTGCTACCAATTACTTCAAAATTTGAGTTCTGACAAACTTCATGCTAACGGCATTTTATAACTTAATTATGAAGGATTTCAACAACCATAACAGTATTTCCTAACACCTCGAAATTTTCGAGTTTTGCACTTCTAAGTATTTTCGTACCAGAAAAAAAATCTACTGCTACCAATTACTCTAAAATTTAAGTTCTGACAAACTTCATGCTAACGGCATTTTATAATTTAAATATGAAGGATTTCAACAACCATAACAGTATTTCGACACACCTCGAAATTTTCGAGTTTTGCACTTCTAAGTATTTTCGTACCAGAAAAAATCTACTGTTACCTATTACTCCAAAACTTGGAACCAGACAAACTTCATGCTAACGGCATTTTAAAACTTAAATATGAAGGATTTTAACAACCATAACAGTATTTCCACACACCTCGAAATTTTCGAGTTTTGCACTTCTAAGTATTTTCGTACCAGAAAAAAAATCTACTGCTACCAATTACTCCAAAATTTAAGTTCTGACAAACTTCATGCTAACGGCATTTTATAAGTTAAATATCAGGATTTTCAAACACCATAACAGATTTCCAACACCTCGAATTTTTCGCTTTTTGCACTTATAGTATATTTCGTACCAGAAATAAAATCTACTGCTACCAAATTACTCCCAAAATTTAAGTTTCGACAAACTTCATGCTAACGCATTTTATAATTAAATATGCAAGGATTTTAACAACCATAACAGTATTTCCACACACCTCGAAATTTTCGAGTTTTGCACTTCTAAGTATTTTCGTACCAGAAAAAAAAATCTACTGCTACCAATTACTCCAAAATTTAAGTTCTGACAAACTTCATGCTAACGGCATTTTATAACTTAATTATTAAGGATTTCAACAACCATAACAGTATTTCCACACACCTCGAAATTTTCGAGTTTTGCACTTCTAAGTATTTTCGTACCAGAAAAAAATCTACTGCTACCAATTACTCCAAAATTTAAGTTCTGACAAACTTCATGCTAACGGCATTTTATAACTTAAATATGAAGGATTTTAACAACCATAACAGTATTTCCACACACCTCGAAATTTTCGAGTTTTGCACCTTTAAGTATTTTCGTACCATAAAAAAAATCTACTGCTTCCAAGTACTCCAAAATTTAAGTTCTGACAAACTTCATGCTAACGGCATTTTATAACTTAAATATGAAGGATTTCAACAACCATAACAGTATTTCCACACACCTCGAAATTTTTCGCTTTTTGCACTTCTAAGTATTTTCGTACCAGAAAAAAAATCTACTGCTACCAATTACTCCAAAATTTAAGTTCTGACAAACTTCATGCTAACGGCATTTTATAACTTAATTATGAAGGATTTCAACAACCATAACAGAATTTCCACACACCTCGAAATTTTCGAGTTTTGCACTTCTAAGTATTTTCGTACCATAAAAAAATCTACTGCTACCAATTACTCCAAAATTTAAGTTCTGACAAACTTCATGCTAACGGCATTTTATAACTTAAATATGAAGGATTCCAACAACCATAACAGTATTTCCACACCTCGAAATTTTCGACTTTTGCACTTCTAAGTATTTTCGTACCAGAAAAAAAATCTATTCTACTGCTGCCAATTACTCCAAAATTTAAGTTCTGACAAACTTCATGCTAACGGCATTTTATAACTAATTATGAAGGATTTCAACAACCATAACAGAATTTTCCACACACCTGAAATTTTCGAGTTTTGGCACTTCTAAGTATTTCGTACAGAAAATAAAATCTACTGCTACAATTACTCAAAACTTAAGTTCTGAAACATGCTAAGCCATTTTTATAACTTTAATTATGAAGGATTTCAACAACCATAACAGTATTTCCACACACCTCGAAATTTTTGAGTTCTGCACTTCTAAGTATTTTCGTACCAAAAAAATCTACTGCTACCAATTACTTCAAAATTTGAGTTCTGACAAACTTCATGCTAACGGCATTTTATAACTTAATTATGAAGGATTTCAACAACCATAACAGTATTTCCTAACACCTCGAAATTTTCGAGTTTTGCACTTCTAAGTATTTTCGTACCAAAAAAAAATCTACTGCTGCCAATTACTCCAAAATTTAAGACCTGAAAGACTTCATGCTAACGGCATTTTATAACTTAATTATGAAGGATTTCAACAACCATAACAGAATTTCCCACACCTCGAAATTTTCGAGTTTTGCACTTCTAAGTATTTTCGTACCAGAAAAAAAATCTACTGCTACCAATTACTCCAAAATTTAAGTTCTGACAATGCTAACGCCATTTTATAACTTAATTATGAAGGATTTCAACAACCATAACAGTATTTCCACACACCTCGAAATTTTCGAGTTTTGAACTTCTAAGTATTTTCGTACCATAAAAAAAATCTACTGCTACCAATTACTTCAAAATTTGAGTTCTGACAAACTTCATGCTAACGGCATTTTATAACTTAATTATGAAGGATTTCAACAACCATAACAGTATTTCCACACACCTCGAAATTTTCGAGTTTTGCACTTCTAAGTATTTTCGTACCAGAAAAAAAATCTACTGCTACCAATTACTCCAAAATTTAAGTTCTGACAAACTTCATGCTAACGGCATTTTATAACTTAATTATGAAGGATTTCAACAACCATAACAGTATTTCCACACACCTCGAATTTTTCGAGTTCTGCACTTCTAAGTATTTTCGTACCAAAAAAAAATCTACTGCTGCCAATTACTCCAAAATTTAAGATCTGACAAACTTTATGCTAACGGCATTTTATAACTTAATTATGAAGGATTTCAACAACCATAACAGTATTTCCACACACCTCGAAATTTTCGAGTTTTGCACTTCTAAGTATTTTCCTACCAGAAAAAAAATCTACTGCTACCAATTACTCCAAAATTTAAGTTCTGACAAACTTCATGCTAACTGCATTTTATAACTTAATTATGAAGGATTTCAACAACCATAACAGAATTTCCACACACCTCGAAATTATCGAGTTTTGCACTTCTAAGTATTTTCGTACCAGAAAAAAAAATCTACTGCTACCAATTACTCTAATATATATATATATTTTTTTTTTTTTTTTTTTTTTTTACGGTTATCACCACCGCTCACGGGCAATCCCCTTTTCAGAGGGTATGTTCTTAAACAACAAAAATCACTAAAAAACTACGAAGATGAGTCAACAGACGCGGGCTTTAAGTGAGGGAGATTAAATTGATAGAAACACAGAAGATGGAAGAGAATTCCACAGCAGAGGTGGCAGAAAGAAGGGGCACCGCAGCGAAACTAGTCTGGAGTTGCTGATATCAACACAAAACTCATGTGCCGACACAGCACCCCTTGTGCTACGAGGGCGTCTTAAAGGTGGTGGCACGCGAGTGGAAAGTTCCCTCGAGCACTTGCCGCTACGGTACCTATAGAAAAGAGATAAAGCACCACATCGCGCCGCAGATAGAGGGTCAAGTGAATAGAAAGACAGGAACAGTTAATAAGTCTTTTTTGCCTTGACTCGACCTATCAAAGCCGGGGTGAAACTGAGCCCCCCAGATTATGAGAGCAG
>JABUQX010001119.1:45000-47935 GCA_015478945.1 Trachelipus rathkii
TTTGAAATTATTACTAAAATTTATTAATAAAATGGGCGTTAGCATGAAAGCGCAGTATCTTCCAGGTTTTGGAGTATAGGTGGCGATAGATTTTTTTCTGGAACGAAAATACTTAGATTCCCTAAATAAGTCAAAAATTTGGAAAACTTTCCAAATATTGTTATGAATATTTGAAATTCTTACTAATTTATTAATAAAATGGCGTTAGCATGAAGTCAGTATCTTTCCAGGTTTTGGAGTAATAGGTGGCGATAGATTTTTTTCTGGAACGAAAATACTTAGATTTCCGTAACTTCAAAATTTGGAAAACTTTCCAAATATTGTTATGATATTTGAAATTCTTACTAATTTATTAATAAAATGGCGTTAGCATGAAGTCTGTATCTTTCCAGGTTTTGGAGTAATAGGTGGCGATAGATTTTTTTCTGGAACGAAAATACGTAGATTTCTGAAACTTCAAAATTTGGAAAACTTTCCAAATATTGTTATGATATTTGAAATTCTTACTAATTTTTTAATAAAATGGCGTTAGCAAGAAGTCTGTATCTTTCCAGGTTTTGGAGTAATAGGTTGCGATAGATTTTTTTCTGGAACGAAAATACTTAGATTTCCGTAACTTCAAAATTTGGAAAACTTTCCAAATATCGTTATCATATCTGAAATTCTTACTAATTTATTAATAAAATGGCGTTAGCATGAAGTCTGTATCGTTCCAGGTTTTGGAGTAATAGGTAGCGATAGATTTTTTTCTGGAACGAAAATACTTAGATTTCCCTAAATAAATCCAAAATTTGGAAAACTTTCCAAATGTCGTTATCATATCTGAAATTCTTACTAATTTATTAATAAAATGGCGTTAGCATGAAGTCTGTATCTTTCCAGGTTTTGGAGTAATAGGTGGCGATAGATTTTTTTCTGGAACGAAAATACTTAGATTTCCGTAACTTCAAAATTTGGAAAACTTTCCAAATATTGTTATGATATTTGAAATTCTTACTAATTTATTAATAAAATGGCGTTAGCATGAAGTCTGTATCTTTCCAGGTTTTGGAGTAATAGGTAGCGATAGATTTTTTTCTGGAACGAAAATACTTAGATTTCCCTAACTCCAAAATTTGGAAAACTTTCCAAATATCGTTATCATATCTGAAATTCTTACTAATTTATTAATAAAATGGCGTTAGCATGAAGTCTGTCTTGTTCCAGGTTTTGGAGTAATAGGTAGCTATAACGAAAATACTTAGATTTCCGTAACTTCAAAATTTGGAAAACTTTCCAAATATTGTTATGATATTTGAAATTCTTACTAATTTATTAATAAAATGGCGTTAGCATGAAGTCAGTATCTTTCCAGGTTTTGGAGTAATAGGTGGCGATAGATTTTTTTCTGGAACGAAAATACTTAGATTTCCGTAACTTCAAAATTTGGAAAACTTTCCAAATATTGTTATGATATTTGAAATTCTTACTAATTTATTAATAAAATGGCGTTAGCATGAAGTCAGTATCTTTCCAGGTTTTGGAGTAATAGGTGGCGATAGATTTTTTTCTGGAACGAAAATACTTAGATTTCCGTAACTTCAAAATTTGGAAAACTTTCCAAATATTGTTATGATATTTGAAATTCTTACTAATTTATTAATAAAATGGCGTTAGCATGAAGTCTGTATCTTTCCAGGTTTTGGAGTAATAGGTTGCGATAGATTGTTTTCTGGAACGAAAATACGTAGATTTATGAAACTCCAAAATTTGGAAAACTTTCCAAATATTGTTATGATATTTGAAATTCTTACTAATTTATTTAATAAAATGGCGTTAGCAAGAAGTCTGTATCTTTCCAGGTTTTGGAGTAATAAGTTGCGATAGATTTTTTTTCTGGAACGAAAATTCGTAGATTTCCCAAACTACAAAATTTGGAAAACTTTCCAAATATTGTTATCATATCTGAAATCCTTACTAATTTATTAATAAAATGGCGTTAGCATGAAGTCTGTTGTATCTTTCCAGGTTTTGGAGTAATAGGTGGCGATAGATTTTTTTTCTGGAACGAAAATACTTAAATTCCGTAAACTACCAACTTTGAGAAACCTTCATCCAACTAGTCCTTCGTTCTAGAACATCTTACAATTTACTTTAATAACTGGCGCTCCTCGCCCCATACCGAAGCATTCATGTATCTTTCCCAGTTTTGAGGCAACATTAATAAGACAGACACATTGCGATGATTTGTTCCACGCCGACAACGAATCCTTAGATTTCCACGTGATTAAAAATTAGCCCACACTTATTCCCCATTTGTTCATATATGCACCATTCATACTAATCCATTAATCTCCATAAACACCACATGGCGTTAGCATACAGCCACCGCACCTGTATCTTTCAGGTTTTGGAGTAATGGCAGCGATAAGACTTTTTTCTGGAACGAAAATTCGTAGATTTCCGTAACTTCAAAATTTGGAAAACTTTCCAAATATTGTTATGATATTTGAAATTCTTACTAATTTATTAATAAAATGGCGTTAGCATGAAGTCAGTATCTTTCCAGGTTTTGGAGTAATAGGTGGCGATAGATTTTTTTCTGGAACGAAAATACTTAGATTTCCGTAACTTCAAAATTTGGAAAACTTTCCAAATATTGTTATGATATTAGAAATTCTTACTAATTTTTTAATAAAATGGCGTTAGCATGAAGTCTGTATCTTTCCAGGTTTTGGAGTAATAGGCTGCGATAATTTTTTTTCTGGAACGAAAATACTTAGATTTCCGTGAATTAAAAATTTGGAAAACTTTCCAAATATTGTTATCATATTTGAAATTCTTACTAATTTATTAATAAAATGGCGTTAGCATGAAGTCTGTATCTTTCCAGGTTTTGGAGTAATAGGTTGCGATAGATTTTTTTCTGGAACGAAAATACTTAGATTTCCGTGAA
>JABUQX010001120.1:0-15452 GCA_015478945.1 Trachelipus rathkii
ACTCCAACTGTTGCGTCGTTTTTCTTCCCATGAATTTCAAGGCTTCAGATATGGATAATGTATGTTTTCCTGGCCATCCTAACTCCGTTGTATGCAGTCGCATTAATTCATTATACACCAGGATGGAGTCTTCATTAAGTTCTTTTATCGTTGTTCGAGGCAATTCATTATTATACCAATCTCTGACTTCTGAAAGAGCAAAGGCAATATGACGATGGTAGTTATAATATGGAAGGTCAGGCAAGGTTGGGATTACCATATAAACTCTAGCCTCTGGACAATATCGCTTCACCGCACTAATGATGTTATTAATAGGAGTTATCGCTTCTTCTGCTTTAAAGTCAATGTTTGGAAGAGACACAGAATAAGCGTCTCTACGTTTCCCTGGACAAGTCTGTCTCCATTGCACCAATGTGTACGCCATCATATACAAAGAAAACACAAGGACATCTGTTGTATTGGAGGCGATACCACTAGCGATGGCTCTAGGTACATCTTCAAATTTGGTAATAGGACACGGGTAAATTTTACATCATGATTGCCAGGATTGTTAGAAGTCTGATCGTAGGCAGACTCCATATGGGAAACCCACGAATGTCCGAGAAATAGCACCTGGAACGATATGAATATATATATATATATTAGAACAATCTGATAAAAAAAAGGATAATACTTAAAATTATATTAATTGGCTTATTCATTAATACCTAGGAATTGGAGAATTTTATTTGGATAAAGTGGATAAATATATAGTTTATGCATATGATAAAAGAGGTTATTTATTTTACGAGATTCCGGGCGTTCTTTCCGAGACTACTAAACGCGCCGAGAAAAAAACAAGAAAACATATATTTTTATTTTGTTAAATTTTACAATTTAGAATTTTTTTATTACTAACAATTACATTGTTCACCAACTATTACAGTGTAGATCCCTACATTTATTGCTACCCATTAAATATATATATAATATATATATATATATCATAACATTTATTTATATAATATATATATATATCAATATATATATAATATATATATAATATATATATATATATCTATACAATATATATAATATATATAATTATATATATCATATATATATATAATATATATATATATATAATATATTATAGTATATATGATATTATATATTTATGTATATAATTATATTAAAATAATAAAAATATATAAATATATATATATATATATATTACATATATATATATATATATATATATATATATATATATATATATATCATAACATTTATGATCATCCATGACAATATATATATATATATATATCATGAATATATATATATATATATATATATTCTATATATTATATATATATATATAATATATAATATATTATTATTATATATATATATATATATTATATATATAATATATATATATATATATATATGATATATATATATATTATATTTATATGTGTCTTTCTTCATTCTATTGACGAGGTGGATAAGATTTTTTTCCTTTTAATATTCTTGGTTGGATCCAGGCACCTGCAACTAGATTTCCTGAGCTCTCATCTTCGTTTCGAGAGGCTATGAATTCCCGTGGTTTCTCGACTTGAAACTGGTTGTGTGAGTAGATGCCTCATTTTCCCCTCCTCTAGAAGTGACGTGCTGTATACCATCCTCCTTTCTGAAAGATCGTCGACTGGGTTGTTGATACATTAAGAAGGGTCCCCCGCACATGCTGAAACCTGTTCTGTGTCATCGCTCCATTCATGCCACTCGTTCAACCTCTCCCATCAGAGAGTTTATGAAGAGCAGCTTCCCTTTGGACATCCTCACAAGACAATTTTCTAGCGTATCTATAGAGAATTATATGATTTCTTTGTTCTGTAATATAAATGGGGGTGTAAGAGAGTAAATTAGGTAAAGTTTAAGTCTCAGAATGAGTTAAAGATAAATTTGAGAGGTTGGATAAATTAGAAAAATTAGGTGAAGGGAATGATTGATTAAAATATGGAGAAGTACTTGAATTAAAGAGATGTGCGAGATTGAATGAAGAAAGTTCACTAGGAAGACTAGGAAAATAAGCAGAAGAAGAAGTATAAGTGGAAACAGTAGGGACAGGAGGAGCAGAAGAAAGAGGAAGGGTAGGCAGTAAAATAGAAGGAAAAGTACTTACCTTTGTTAATTCGTCTCCAACTTGTCTGTGCAGGAGTAGACTCTTCTCAATACTGTATAAGATCATCCGTGTAAGCTCCTCCCCCTCTTCCGAGTCAGGGAACCCTAGGAAAGAAATCATCCTACTCATCCTCCGAATCTCCATACTCAAAAATCTCCTCTTCAACCTGGCTTTCGTTGCCCGATGAAGCATGAGGAGTTGGGTTTATAGAATCATCATTGTTGTTCTATGGAATTTCCTCTATAGTAGTCTTATTTGTGAGAAGATCCCTAAATAGGGGATTATCACTTAAATATTTAGGAGGAATGAACCACTTCTTCAATTGTCGATGGTGCACCTTATACAATCTTTTTGTTTCTAAGTATTCTATGATATAAGTTATTCTTTTGGGATTAACTTTTATGATTTTCAATGGACCTTGATAACGATCTTTAAACTTATTTAAGGTTAGATCTCCAGGCAACTGCAACTTAAGAGCCACCAATTGATCTTGTAAGAAAGGAGAGAAATTTGTGTGTCCTTCTTTCCAATAAGTATTGAATTTAGTTCAAGGAAATCTAGGTCGTTTATCATGAGCTTCTTGATGATTATTTCTGTAGGAGTTTTCGCTGTAGCGGCCTGAATCATATGATTATATGTTAGTATCACTTGGGGCAATTGCCCATCCCAAAGACTGAAATGGGTTAATGATACTCTTAGATATTGAAGTAAAGTACGGTTAACCATTTCAGTAATACCTTTAGATGAGGGATTGTATGGAGTAGTATAAATATAATTAATACCCTTGTATTGCAACAATTCCTCGAACTCTGGACCTCTTAACTCTCGGGCATTGTCTGATAGTAGACGAGAAGGAATTATAGGCAAGTACTGTAGAGCATTCTGTAAATCCACAGTTACTAAAGATGTATGTTTTGTTCGAATAGGAACCGCCGCTATCCATTTACTGTAATGATCGATCAAAACAAAGACATAATTATTTCCTTTAGCTGACTTGGGCAGTTGTAACAAATCGACAGCCAATAGTTCGAATGGATATATTGTGTTGATTTTTAAAGTAGGTTGAGCATGATATATATTAGATATCTTAGCTAATTGACACTTATAGCATGACAAGGATATGTCACGGCACACTTCTCGTAACCTGGGATGCCAAATTTTTCTTTCTAATAAAGCGTAAAGCTTTCCTTGACCAATATGTACAAAATCGTGGTGGTTCATTATAGCCACCGGGACCGCAAAAGAAAAAGATACTGCATAATGATATTGGTCTTTTCTGTTTTTGTGGATAATATGATTATCTATTATGGATAGAAATTTTTAAGCGAATTTAAATACCTTTAACGGACACAGAAAAGCCTGTTGACGAAGGAGGGCACTCTTTAATCTCTTTAACAAGGGGTCCCTTGCTTGACATTGCATAATATGATCCATCAGTATCTCTACCGAATCCTGGGAGGTTCTTATCATAGAAAAATTTCGGATGTACAATAATTTAGGTGAATTTTTACTAATAACTTTTTTCTTCCCTCCAAACACAACCAGCAATTCCGGTGAACCGTTATTATTACTATCCTCCTCCCCACCAGATTCAAACCATTCAATGGGAAAATCACTTAGTTCTAAAAGCCAACGGTTATTTTGTTCGATGGGTTCATCAGCAAAAGTAATCATATCTGGTCCCTCTAAGTTCATATTCTCTATATTTACAATTGTACATAAAGCTCCCCGTGCTGAATCAGGAACATCATATCTTCTTACAAGATGTAATAAGTTGTAATGTACACCAATTATACAAATTAGGTAACACACCTCCCCATGGGTTGGGTTCCCAAAAACCAAGTGATGAGTTTTGCTATAGTATACCAAAACTATTCGTTTATGGAGGTTATTAAATACATCTATACTATGGACAAAAGGTAATTGCCCCGAATATCTAGTTAATTGTAGCTGTTTTAATACTTGATTCGCTTCTTTGGTCTTTCCCACGGGAACATTATACCTACTCCGATTGCTCAACAACTCAACTATGATCTTCACTCTTAACTGTAAATGTGATTCTTCAATTCCGTCACCTTTCAGAAATTCTGAGAAACACATAAATAATGAATATCCACCACCAGGCATTATTACTTCTGTAAATCCATCAGGCGGCTCCGCCGGATGCATTTCGTTTGTCTGTTCTACTGATAGTTGGAATGGTGTTCGTGATAACACATCAGCAACTTTGTTATCTTTACCTGGTACATAGCATAAGTCATAATCGATATCATTCAATTCCTCCAGGGTTCTAGCAACTCTCTGATTGACTAATGGCATGTTCTGCAAAAACAGCAGGGAAGATGAGGACTTTTATGTTATACAAAAAAAGGTTTTAGAGACAGGACAGCCCATCGGTCAGCAGCGAGTTCTCTCTCGGTGGTACTGAACCCACGTAGTGCCTTGGAGAAAACAGTGGAAATATATGCCATGGACTTCTGCTCTCCACTTTGAACTTGACTAGACATGCTCCAGCACCAATCCCAGAAGCATCAGTTTGGAGCAATAATGGAGCAGCATTCTCAGATCTTTCGGGATATAACAATAGAGGTGGAGATGTTAATATCCTTTTGAGCTCCCCAAAAGCTTGTTGGCATTTTTCAGCCCAAGGAACATCTTTTCTGGTGTGTGATTCAGCAGAATCAAGCAGTCATTGGGTTTGCGTTATATGACCGAGCCATTTTGGATAATGCTGCCGTGCGTCGGTTAAATAATTCAGCCCATCTCCCATGAAATTGTTTGACTTGGTGAGGTAGAGTATTCTTGTGTATCTGGAAATTGGAGAAACCCATCAATTTTGGGTATGTAAGGGTTTCGAATCCTTGACTTCTTAACACTACTTATAGTGACCAGTAAACTTAACTCCCGTTCTTACTAAATAGTTTTTGGGAATGGTTTTTCATTTAGATCTGCCAGCACGAAAGGCTTTAAGGTGACCCCTCTTTCAAGTTAAGTATCATCAGATTAAAAAGTTTGTCTTTAATGTAACAACTAAATATATTATCATAACCTTAACCTTCCTAATGTTACCAGGATCTTAGGCTGTCCCTAGTGCTACCGCAACTGTTCGTGAATACAACTCTAACCTATCAACATATATATATATACGGTATATATATAAGACGGTTTGTTCTTTATAGATATGTGGCATCATCTATTTTGTCTATACAAAAAATGTACAGTATAAGTCAAAGGATTCTCTATTTCTGAAATCAAAAAATGTATCAATTAAATTGGGAATAGGAAAAGCGTCTCGCTTTGTGATAGAATTTAATTTTCGATAATCAATACAAAGCCTAATTGCTCCGTCAGGTTTTCGAATTGGAACTATAGGTGCGGAATATGGGGAGCAGGATCTTCGGATGATTCCATCGGCCTCCAATTTTTGACACGCCTGTTCCACCTCATACAGTATGGGTCCTTGTAAACGTCTAACCGAATCATTTACTGGATCATCTACAAGCGTATTAATAGAGTGTTTAAGAATTCCAGTACACCCAACGTCCAAATCTCCCAAACTAAGAGCTTGCGGATATTTCATTAGGAGGTGCAGAACTTGATATTTTTGATCATCTGACAATTCAGTCTCATTCAACCTAAAGGCTGTTCTTAGATTGTCTAGTGTCCATTCTTCATAAGTTTCTTGTGGTTTCTGAGTAATCTCAACAGTATTTAATTGTAAATGTTTAACATCCTTCGGATGTATTTGATGTAAAGGTGAATACGTTCCGGGAGAATAGCCTCGTTTCACATTAATTGGATGTTTATAAGGGTTAAAACAAAATATATAAACCACAGATGCTTCCAAATAAGGAAACACCGCATAATCAGTCACAAAATGATTAGTCTTCTGAGGAGTAAACAGTATGAATGTATTTGTATCTATTAGATGACTATATGTAGCAATAGGGACTGACACACACATATAAGGAGGAATTATAATATCCTCACTTACTACAGCTACTTCTTTTAAATTATGTTCTTCACATAACCTAATATCCTTTGTGATAACTGTGATAAGATTATGGGCACCCTGATTTCTCTTGATTAATTCTTTCGTTGCCAAGTCCGGCAATAATTGATCCTTCTTCAACAAATTATAACCAAAGATAACATCATATCCCGTTACATTATCATCCACCACCACAAAAGTGTTCGGTGAGGTGGTGAATTCATTTGAGAGCTTTAATTGTAAAATAATTTCACCTTTAACTGGAAAAATTACTTTTCCTATACCTGTTACACCCGTATATATAGAGGATTGCAACGGAAACTTTTCCGCATCCAATAACTCATACGTTTTATTGGTGATAAGACTTAGGGAAGCACCTGTATCCACCAAGGCTTTCAATGGTGTACTGCTTTTACAACCTATAATATATATACCTATCACTAAAGCATCCTCTGTAGGATTATTGATATTCGTAATATGGATAATATGATCATTTGCATGACCTACGTGTGGAGTTTGGAGTGAGGATTGTTCCTCATTTACAATTGGAAATTTCGAAAAGTTTGGATTTAATAAATTCGCAAAAATAGAGGGATAACTTACTTTACCTTGTGGTTCCAGTTCTTCGTGTACACTCTCCGACAAATCTAGTGATTCATCCTCCAGAGAAGGTGCAGAAGGCTCCAACTGCGAATCATTTTCGAGAAGGGGTTCAGTGAGGTTTGTTCCTCAATAACAATTGGAAATTTCGAAAAATTTGGATAGAAGGATAATTTACTTTACCTTGTGGTTCAAGTTCTTCGTGTACACTCTCCGACAAATCTAGTGATTCATCATCCAGAGGAGGCGCAGAAGGCTCCAACTGTGAAACATTTTCTAGAATGAATTCCTCGGAACTACACTCGTCCACATTTTCAAGTGTAGCTGTTGGTAATTGTGACCCATCAGCTACCATAATCAGGTTTTTATTTTCAAATCTCTGTTTTTGGTTTAGATTTCAAACTCATCCGGTGTTTCACTTAGCTTTTCTAGAGGCTCTGTGGGTGGGCCAGTGGCCACAGAGTTGTCTAGTTTCCCTCTCGTTTAGTTACTTTTGGCTGTACTCGTTGGGGACAATTGGTTTCCAAATGTCCACCACAACAGATAGAACATCCCTGAAAGTCTTCTTCCTGTGGTGTCCTTTGACTTCGGTTGGGACATTCCTGGACGACATGTCCGTCGGCTTCACATCGTATACATTTGTTTTTGAAAGTATAACAATCATCTGCAACATGTCCCCTTTTCCCACAAAAACGACATTTTGGTCGCAACCGACATTCTTGAACGTCATGGCCAGATTTTTTACAATAATTACAAATTGAAGGAGGGCCTGTATATTGATGGTTATTGGCTGGAGGTCTATTTGCTGGAATATTTGCCGTATTTGAATGATGACGATTTCCATTCGTATTTGCTCCATTGTTAGTATAGCGACCAGCTGGAGTGGGACACCTAGGTGGTTGAGCGATTTGATGTGAGAAATTGTTTACGTAAGTTGGATTATTACAGGTACCTGAGCACTGCGGGTTCGGAGGTGACATAAAAGATGTCAAACTCACAGGAAATTGGATAGATTTTGTATATCCCCTGGGCACCGAATATCCTGGATATGATAAAGGTACTGACCACACTGGTCCAACCGATGATGGAGCAGTATACCCAGTTGATTGATGTGAGTTAACAGGAACTGCCGGAGTTAAATCTATAACTTCCGGTTGAGCTGTTGCAGGAGCGTTACCCTTTTGCAGATCACTACTTGTTTTTTCTGACATGCATTTTCTGGAATAATTGTCATCAATCAACTTAACCAATCCTTCCCAAGAAAGAGGAGCACCATTCATTGATAATTCGCAAACTACTATAAGCAAATGTACTAGATCCTGTACAGGTTTTGGTAGACTTTTGATGAGCTTCTCTCTAACAATCTTCATAGCACTAACATCCGTTTCCGGGAAAGCCTTCTCTGCCAATCCTTGCAACCGCAAAGGATAGAGTGGAATGGTTTCAGTGGTCAGTATCTGTGCAGCAATAAAGGTACTCAAATCTCATTTTGTTTGCTTTTTTAAGTATTCACCAAACTAGTCAGTCAGTTCCTTTTTAATATTATCGTAACTCGCATTAGATTTCATGAGGACATCATAAACCTGTTTTATGTCTCCCTCCAAATGCAAGCCCAAATAGGTTCTCCATCCGTCAACTGTGAAACTAGGATACGTTGCAAGAGCATACTCTTCAAATCTATTCAAAAATTGTGGAAAAGGTTCCCCATTTTCAAGACAGTACTTCCCTACAGGAATCATTTTCTTAGATTTTTTTGTTGTTGATTTATCATTATTCGCATCATTTGTGTGACCATATCCAAGGTTTGTTGATTTTGTTCTAATATCCTTAGCATAGTAGTATTTTCTTGGGTCTGAATTTGAGCGTTTTGTTGCTGTATACCCTGATGCGGTGAACTACCCATAGGCACTGGAACCTGTTGTGGGGGCAAGAATTGAGTATACTGAATCTGTTGTTGGGACTCACTCATCCCCGACTGTATTCCACCAATAGAAGGACTATTTATAGGAAGTCCTGCCGGCAAACTTAATCGTGCCACTGTTGCCGTCCCTGGAGAACACATCGTAAACAAGGGGAGTACTGAACTTGTCGAGTGTGTTGAAACTACATTCAACATTCCCGAAGATTCAGCTAAAGTGGATTGAAACATTATTGGAAAATAATAGGAGTAAACAGAGTCGATTCAAGCTGTTGGTTGGCTAGCCACAAAATTCCTGATGCATCTGTTATGAAGGTGGGAGAGGAAGTGGATTATTTAAAATTCGTTCAACCGTCGTTTTTTACTTCCAACGTCGCATATCGCCTGAAATTTCACTTTATTTTCTCTGCCATACTCGGATCGAACGCCCACGAACGATAATAAAATCAATGGATTACAATTTAAATGGATGAATATCCACCAATAAATTCTTGTATATTAGTCATGAATGTTAAATGAAAGAACTTATAAATAAAAAGGAGAACAGTAAATGAAGTCCAATAACAACCCAGTAAGCGCAAGACAAAGCCACAACAGATAATAATACAATACTATATGGAATAGGGAAGCTAAACTAAGTGTGAAGTTGATGCTTTAATGTACGCACGGGCCACAAAAGAATAGATGAAAGAAGAAACAAAAAGAGAAAGAGAAAAGGTAGCAGGCAAACATAGAGGTAGACTCTCTCTCACGTAGATAGCTACTCTCTCTCGCCTAATAATCTTACCATTTTGTATTAAATATGAAATGAATTGGAATGTCAGGGTAAACAGTTGGAAACACTCTATGTTATAGATTTTAACAATATAATTTATATAATATTTTAAAAGTTATATATTTAACATAACTCATGCGACACAATCAAATGAATATGCGTGCGTAAAAAGACTTAGACGAATCACGGAAACGCATAGAGAAGGATCACCGAGATTCCTGTACCACATCTACAAGAACGTCCAGTTATATGAATGCTTTCCTCAAAGTCTACTCTACAGTTACACTGGCGCTATCATAATATCTACATTCTTAATCGGTATGGCTAGTATCTCTATATAACTCTGAGGTTAAAGTAATATTATTCAGGGTAGATAGTAGGTGTAGGTGCCGAGTATGCAACTCAAAAAAAATATCACGTAGAACATTCCTACGAACATGCACATAACACCTCATGAGTCGAATTAAAAACAACAAACACTAGACACACGCAAGACGCCACTATTGACGTCTAAAATATATATATTATATTATGAATCGCGACCATCTCCGATAACCTCCAGAACTATCACCGTGCTACTTCGCCTGAATCAGAACAGCCCTATGATAGACGCACAGCGTTTCCTCCCAGCTTACTCTGCTCATAAAAAAAAAATACTTTGACGATATGATTTACATTTCAAACAATTTAAGAAAATTAAATTTAATGATATTTTAAAGGAGCCATTGAAAATAAATACTTAAAACAAATTTAAGTTAATTACTGTTACTACATAATATATTTCATTTAGTTATTAAATGAAGAGTATATAGATATATAAAATAATAAATAAATAATTTAATAAATATATATATAATTATATTTAATATATTATAGATGTTAAACTAAAATTATCTTAGTATATATTCTTCTTATTATATAATACTTAATCAATATATATTGTTAAGTATTAATTATATATGAATACGTTTAATATATCATAAGTGATATATATAAATTAACTCCCATATACATTAATTAAGTAGATCTTGTGTACTATTAAGTTAAGTGAGATCCACATATACTAATCAGAATAATACATATTGTTTGAACTAGTCTTAGTAACTTTTGTATTGACTTTTTAGTGTTGTTTAAATACAATCAATTCTAGAAATTTTCACTTCCTCTGTTTAATTAATAGTATATAAATAGAGTTAGAAAAATTCTAAAAATAATAATTTAAAAGACTTTAAAATATTTATATACTGTATGAATAGTTATTATTATTACTGACACGTTTATTGTAATAAAATTATTTTAAAAAACACTACAAAAAGTGTTATGTAAGTTAAATTTCTAGTAGACCCAACTACAAAACGTAAAAATTTTTCCTTAAAAATATTTCATACTGAAAGGAAATTCTTATATAATTATTTAATCTAGGGGAATTGAAACCCAAGTTTAATTTCATTACCTAAACTAATTCTTCCCTCATTCATCACAAAATATAAATATATTAAATATTATTTTATATTTATAATATAATCCATAAGATTTTAAACATTAATTATTAATATTTATTTTGTAATTTAAATATGGTTGAATCTATTTAATCGTGCCTCCAATATTTATATAATTTATAACTTAAGACACTCCAAAATAATAATATAATTATAATTATTAAATGAAGAAAAATTTGCTAACATAACAACAAATAAGATATAAAAATTAAAAATATTATCTAAATTTATTTAATATAAGATATCCAAAGGAAGCAGAATAATAAATTATATTAAAGAGCTATTAATAACATAATAAAAATTTTAGTTATTATTGGATTAACATAATCAAATTAATTATTTTAACAATGTTATTTTAACTAATTTAACATTTAAATTTATTTACTCTAATTTCTAACTTCTCATTTTTATCTTATTATTTATTTTTGTGTTATTTATTCTATTTTAACTAGAATGAGCGTGCCCATGTAAATTCTGTTGAGGTTTTCTATTTACGCTCACTTTGCACTTTGGAGTCTTTCTCTCCCACTTTTCAACCCTAGGAAGTTTGAATTTAAACCACTGAATAATCACTCCCTGGCCGTGGACCTATAGGGAAGTTACACATAATCAGTCATACCATATACTTATATATTTATTATTTTATGACATGAATTTTGTTCAATTATGAAATTATGATTAACTGTGTATAGATCTATGGTAGGGAAGATAAATTGGTTATGTGGGTAGACGAGGCCAGATCTTTGTTTTGCTGTGAGTGACAGAAGTAGGTATTTTAAAGGTGGTAAAGTGGAGGAATTGAGAAAGTTGATTGGGATGGCAAGAAGAATGAAAGGTGAAAAAAAAATTATAATAAATGATATAAGGTCTTATATAAATATAATTTAACTAATATACTGATTCTTTTATATCCACATATAGAATAAGAAAAACAGATTGTATTATAAGAACTCCTATCCTACTACGTATATATTGAGTGGATAAAATAATAAAACATTAAATTGATTAGCGCTGCACAATATTCACAGTTTTAATATACCCTACATTCTTTAAATAAGCGTGGCAATCCATAGTCGTGCAAAAACACAACGGCTACCGGGAAAAGGGAATACATTGCTAGTAATGCTGGTTCCAATTTAGTGACGAGGAATAAATGTAAAACGTTAAATCACATTTGTTGGTATACTACTCAAAAAAATATATATAAAATCTTCATTAGAGTGTTATAATATTCTATACTAATATCTAAACAATCTTATATTTATATAGAATTAATTGTAATATGTAAAGGATGAAACAAGAAAATATATATACCCATATGTTAGGAATTACTAATATATATATATATAATATATATATATATATATATATATATATATATTAATTATAATATATATAATATATTAATATATATTAATCTTCACTCATAAAAACTAACAAGTAACTTACTGCGAAATAAGGATATACATTATTATTGAGGAATATTTGGTAAAACTATTTATTAATATGGAAATGTGAGTTTAAAAAAATAAAAAATTAAAAAATAATATTATTGTATAATAATAATTTAATATTAAATATGTAATAGAGTAGCCTATATTATGATAAGATCATTTATATTGGTTACTACTCGTTAATATAATTATAATATAAGGTATCTCTTATTAAATTTGTCTTATTTATAACTCTTAAAGTAATACCCCAATTGTATATATATATACTCACGCATCCTCAGATGGACAGGAATTCATCTCTCGGTGAGCCTTCCTGGGATAACTATCGGGTAATGATGACTATTATCCCCCTACTCACTCACTCGGGTGAAGGGATCTCTACGGAATTTGGTAATTTTAGGTGAGTATATCAGCTGATGAGAGTGTTCCTTCCGCCCCACTTCCCCTATAGGGTATGTAGAATACGTCCTCACCCCCTGTGGTATCCCCGTCGGTTCGAGTACTCCACTCATACATTTACCGTAATTAATATTAACCTATTTATAAATATATATAATATTATATATATATGATATTATATATAATATATATATTAAATAAATTAAATAAATAACAATAAATATAATAAAATAAAATTATATATATATATAATATAATATATATATATATTTAATATATATATATATATATTATAATATTTAAATTATATAAAATATATATTATTATATATATATTAATAATTATATAATTATATACTAAGGTAACAATCAGCACTAAAAAAAAAATTAGTCCAGATAACTTATTTATATTTTATATTTATTATATAATTATTATATTAACAATATATATACATATACATAATAATATTTATAACTAAGGATTCTACAAATATATGTTACTACTTTTTCGCGTAAATATATATATTATATTTAAGTTATTATTTAGTATTGTTTTATTATTATTTTTACAGTTATTTCCGCTAATAAAATATTTTATATCCAATGTAACTCCACATCCAGGGATCTTAATTTCTCACTGTATACTTTTTTATATATTTTTAGAGATATATTGGAATATTATGATAGAATTGTGGTATTTAAAATCATGGATTATTATATATATATAACCTAATATATATATATATATATTATATAAATATAATTATATATATTATATTATATTATATATATATATATATATATATATAAGTATATAATATATATAATATATATATATAATATTATTTAATATAATATTATATATATATTTAATAATATAATTATATATATATATATTATATATATATATATAATTATTATAGTGATCTTTTGTTTAAAACCACCAATAATCTCAAATCCATTATTCTCAATAAATACATATACAATAGTCTATACAGGTAGAATAAAAATATTACATTGTTTAGGTAATTCACTAGGGTTAAATTTATGCTAGTAAAACTATCTAAATAATAAAAAATAAAATCATATTATTACTTCAAAACTCAATAGGCTACATGCTAAATAGAGGATAATACATTTATTATTTCTGAATCATCTATTTGGTTACAATCAATACCCTCAGTTACGGGAAAATGGTAAAAATAAATAATAAGGACATTTATCGTCACTAAGTCAAATAACAAGATAGAGAGTATCCTTCCGAGAAAGGTCGCTATGGAGTTGATTATAAGCAAGTATGAGCCTAACGGGCGTAAAATCCGACTTGGCTGGTGCCAGGTAGTAGCCAATCTCATAGCAGGATATACGCGCGATTAATTCCAATTTTGAAGCAAAAGCACACTAATCAAATGATATACTCTATTTTAACGTCTGAGATGGGACGAAAGCAATGAGTTAATAGTTAATTAAGTATAATATATATATATATAATTATTATAATATATAATATATTTAATATATATATATATATATATTATATATATATATATTATGTATTTAATTGGTAATAAGTTAATTATATCAACGCTATAAGTAATTGGCTCGAGCCTAACGTGAGGAACATCAAGGGTATGAGGTGAAGATAACTTCTCAATATCACCGTATAGGTGGTAGTGAACGGATGAAACTCCCCCGCGTATCACCCAAATACATAAAGAAGCGTGGAGTAGTTCAGTAGATATCCCTTTTCCACGCTAGTATATGGGGGAATTAAGTCCTATACCTCCAGTAGGTTCCCCGTAGAATAAGCCTAGTAGAACCCCGACTCTGCATCGTTATATATGCTCATATGTATTAATACCCTGAGTGAGGTGTATTCTTAGTAAAAATAAATAAGTAGGCAACTTAAATTAATGAATAAGTCTTTATTTAACGGAGATAATCACTCAATAAAAAGGTCTATTCATATAAATAAGCTCTCTAATACATATATACTATATAATTATGTTTAAACAATCATTCATAGTTTATATAACATCACTTGTGGCAACGTTGCTTCCAAAGTACCAACCTACAAATCAAAAATGTGATCCTTTGAATGAATTAAATGTAATAATCATCTTATCAATCATATTTATTCTGGTATTTGATTGGTCGGGTAAACAGAGTAAAAATTCAAATTTTTCTTTGTTTTCAAATTTGTTTGGAAAAATAATTTTTGTTATTTGTCACTTTTGAAAGAATGGTGCAATTTATTAATTCTATACATCGTATTCAAAATTTAACAGCCTATTTAGCTGAAATTAAATAAGTTAAGTTATAATAATTTAGAAATGTGACAATTAATTTATAGTTAAAATAAAAAAGCGAATATATTTGCACTAATATTTGATTTTAATAATTTCATTTATTTTTTTAAATTTAAATTTGATTTTCATCCTCAACCTTAATTCATAGAGATCAAAAGATGAAAGAATTGCAATATCTTTCATTTCGAATTGACGTTTTAGGAAGCTAAAGAAAGAACTCAACTGTACTTAGGGAACGCATTCCTATGACTCTACAAGAGCCAAACCATGAAATTACTCAAAATGACATTTAAAACTTTAGGGATTTTACTTGTAATTTGCAAAAACATTGACAGAGTACACGT